>CM061130.1:53938091-54197099 GCA_030789695.1 Scilla litardierei
CTCAGCAAGGTACCTACTAACCCCAAGCCTTTTAAATTTTATAATTCTTGGACTTCCATTTTAGGATACCGTGAATTTGTGCGTGCCAAATGGGAAAGCCAGGAGTGGGGTTCTAATATGCAAAGTCTAGTCAATAAACTTAAACATCTGAAGGGGGAGCTCAAAATCTGGGCTAATAATAATAAGGATTTGTTGAAGTCAAGCACATGGAGGAATGAGCTTGAAAATATCCAATCGGCCAAGGATAATTGTACAGATCCTTTTGTTCAATAACGTGAGAAGCTTGTTTCGTTCAATTTGGCTAAATCATTGGTTATTGAAGAAGAAGACCTAAGACAAAAAAGCTGCCAAAACTGGCTAACATTGGGAGACAGGAACTCTAAATTTTTCTACAGTGCTATGAAGTGTAGGCAATCTCATAATCATCTTCGCCATCTTATTAATGCTCAAGGGGGTCTGAATTCAAATGTTGATGATGTTAGGAATGCAGCTCCTTTATTCTACAGGAATCTCTATAATCAAGTGGATTACTGGAATGTCTTCCCGAAGCTTACCCCCAAAACGAAAACTGAACCATGGAGGCAAGCAGTTGGATGGATAGACAAATTTCAGCTTCTGAAATTAAAACTGCCGCTTTTCAGATCGGGAAAGACAAAGCACCGGGCCCGGATGGCTTTAATGCCTTATTCTTCCAGCATTCTTGGGATATAGTGGGTAATGATGTTATCTCTGGCACTTCATCTTTTTTCGAATCTGGTCGTATGCTCCCACATGTTAATCACACTTTCTTAACTCTGGTTCCCATAAATGCGAATGCTACTAGCCTTGGGGACTATAGACCCATTGCTTGTTGCAATGTCATATACAAAATCATCAGTAAAGTACTATGCAACAGGTTAAAACATGTTATTTGTGACCTAATCTCCCCGAACCAGGCTGCTTTCTTAAAAGGAAGGCTTCTCTCAGATTGTGCCATTATTGCCCACGAGCAAATTCGGGATTTTAGTAACCCTATGGGAGCCAGAGCATGTATCAAGTTGGATCTTCGTAAAACATTCGATACTGTAAACAGGGAGTTCATCTTATATCTCTTACATCAAACGGGATTCAGTGGCAGGTTCATAAATTGGATTTCACAGTGCGTCTCCACTCCTATGTTCTCTGTATTAATTGATGGTTCCCCAGAAGGCTACTTCTCTTCTAGTAGAGGGCTCCGACATGGAGACCCTCTCTCTCCCTATCTCTTCGTCCTTGTTATGGAGGCCTTCTCTCTCCTGATGGTGACAGCGGATTCTTCACGCTCCATTATGCCTATGCGTAGAGCGGGGTCTATTTCTCACCTTCTGTTTGCTGACGATTTACTGGTTTTCTGGCGTGCCAACCACAGGTCCATTATTGGTCTCAAACAGATTTTACATATTTTTAATCTTTATTCCGGGCTTTCCATCAATTGGGATAAGAGTGCCGCCATCTTCAGTAAAGGTACCCGCAATCCACTTGGACTTGCTAATATTTTGGGCGTTAAATTGGTCAAATCCTTTACTGCATATTTAGGGTTGCCTCTTTCCTCCACATATCCTAAGGCTACTGTTTATAGCCGTCTCATTGATAAATGCAAAAAGAGGCTGCTAAGCTGGAGCTCATCCCTACTATCTATTTCTAGTAAAATCGAATTGGTCCGATTTGTTATATACGGATTTGTGGGTTTCTTGTTGCAAGCTTTCTACCTTCCCCCATCAGTTATCCGTGCTATCTCCACTGCATGTAGATGTTTCATATGGGGCAAGCTCCACATGTGGGCATGGAAGGATCTTTGTGTCCCTAAGAAGGAAGGGGGAGTGGGTTTGAGACTACTGAAAGATCTGAATGCTGCCTCTGGGGTACGTCTAACTTGGAGACTTCTTGCCACTGATGGGGTCTAGGCAAAGTATATGAGGAGGCAATATAATGAAGCTATTAGCAATTTCTATACTACTCAACCAAAGCCTACCCACTCGGGCACCTGGAAGTTCATGCTCAGGTATCGCAATTTCTCTCAGAAGCTTATTAGGGGCACTGTTTATAATGGAACCTTGACTTCTTTTTGGTTCGACAATTAGCACCCGAAGGGACCTCTTCACTTGCTCCACCCCCTTCCCTTGGAACCGAAATGTTGAAGGTGCGTGACTTTTGGACAACTACTGGCTGGAGGGATGATCCTAGCATCCGTCCACTTCTCCCGCTTCTACTTCCCATTTCTTTGCGCCAAGGCCCAGATTCATGGTGATGAGCAACTGGCCGCCCATTCAGCTTCTACTCGGCCCGGGAGGGAACTCGTTCCCCAGGCAAGGGACTTTGCTTATTACAATGTTGTGTGGTACCCGAGGCATGTCCCCAAGATGTCGCTTACTTTATTGAGAGCTATCTAGGATCAACTACCGACCAGGGAAAGACTCCACTCTTGGGGTGTTGCGCCAGATCAGAATTGCTTGCTGTGTGATGCAAATGACCCTGAGTATTCCACTCACCTATTTTTTGACTGTCACTATTCCCGCTACATTATCACCAGGGGTCTTCTTAAGCTGGGTATCACGGGTGCTTTCCCTGTATCCCTTGCAGGAGTGTGTGACCTGATCCTAAATCATTTTGCAAAGTCTGACCCCGTTGGATATCTAGCTAAAGCTGCTCTTGCAACCATGGTTTGGCACATTTGGAAGCAGCGAAACAAGAAGGTTTTTAAGGGGGTAGCTATGAGGGCAACCGAATTATTTGATGATATTACCTCTGATTTAATTATCTCCCTTAGAGGCATGGATTTGGAGCAAGCATCAGATACTTCCCCATTTTCCAATTGGGGCTTCTTAGATACATGATAAATTTTGTTTTTGCACTGGTAATTACGGGAGTTAGTAGGATGTAGGGGGTGACGGCGCTTGTGCCCTCTCCCCTCTCTTTCTATCAGCCTCTGTAGCTTGCTAGTGTAGTTCATTTGTATATATTTTTGGATATAAATAAAGATTGCTTTTACTCGCCAAAAAATATATATATATATACACACACATACATTGGTAAACACATAAGCATATATGCATACATACATACATATATATATATATATATATATAGACATACGACCATGTATGTCTCCTAGCATATATCCAAGCACGCACATACTTGTCATCACAGAAAGTCTTATACCTCAATAACAACACATACATCTATCCAGATAATGGTATATCCATTCACACACTCGGTGTAGGCGTATCCACTTACAGCCAGACAAGCAACCATAAACATCTTCTAGATATATATATCAAACATACAACTCTAATACACCTAGGGCATGCCCACTCATACCTGAGTGGAACACAAAAATCCGCCCATGGATCTACACAATCAGCATGTACATATACACCACGTACTACAAATACAGACGGCATGTCATATCTATACATCGCCTAGAGCTCAATCAACTATATAGGTCCATGATACACACTCCTTATAGGTTACCATATATTAATATATACACATGCACCTCTATACTCAGACATACAATCTTTTATGTCTCTTAGTATCCATCCAACATTCACAGATGTATCATCGCACGAGGTCTACCATATCAATATTAATACACATAGATAACCATACAAAACTATATTCATCCATATACCGGTGTAAGCGTAATAGCTTACAGCCATATATGTATCGTATACTCATCACATATATTAACACCTAGCACTAATACTCTTAAAACATATCCACACATATGGGTGGAACTCAAAGATCCACATATGCATCTGCATACTCTACATGCGCATATCATATACAGTATATAGCCACAACACAGTACATCTATACACAACTTGCATCTCAGTCAAGTATATAACTCAACTTTACGTACTACCTATAAGTCAACCATGTATTAACACATATACTCCAAAGACAATCCATAGTCATACAATCATTCAAACATATACCATAGTCATATAAACATGAGTATATCATCTCAATATGCTCGACAAGCCATATTCAACACTTATAGAGCTATAGACATATCGGTGCACATACATACACACATAAATATATACACACATTCTTACTCAATCAATACTCTAGTGTCTACCCTCAGGGCTCTATACCTCAACTTCTGATATCACAGCTCTATCTTAAGAGAACTCCTACCTTCCTTAAGACTAAATTACCCATGTAACCATACATGCACTACCCTTACACAGCCGTAGTGCGGTGACCTGCATGGGTCACCAAATGTAATGCCCTGCTCCCCAGGATACCTAGGAAGTACGAATCCGTCCCAGGTTCTCCCAGAGCAACAAGTGTTATGAATATAAAGAATAAAAGAAATACAAAAGCTAGCAGGTCACTATGCACTACTGGTGTAATACCTGCAATGTTTCCACATAACAACCAATGCCAAACAACAACACAGGAAGTCAAAGAGAACATCCAAGAGACAATCAAGGTCCACTATCCTTTATTAAATCCACTAATGTATTGCTTACATCTCTTATACAACCTCTTATACAACTTACCCAAAAACAACAAAATCCCAAAGGTACAAAACTCCCATTCTCTCCAATCACCACCCAATTCACAAACCAAGCTCCTTAACCATAACTCCAAACTCCACCTCTGCCACCAACTCCAACACCTGAAAAACAACAGTTGGGGCACGTCAACGTGTGACCCAGTAGGAAATGCCAACTTCCACTAGTATGCCAACCTTTAAATGCATCTACTCATGCATATTGTAATAAAATGAACGAGCTACACAGATTTATGCATTGCATGGCATTTATAGTATGATGCATAAAGTAAACAAACCATGGCAGAAAGGAAAATAAACAAGACAATAATATAGAAAGAAGTAAAACAAGCACAGATAAATGGTTAGCGTTTTGGAACATATGTAGTAGGTACTGAAAGAAAGAACTGCATAACGTAAAACAGGCAATATTACATGTATTGAGCATAAAGGAAGATACTGCAGAATCGATATTCATAAAGGAAACAGACATATAATAAATGACCAATCCACAGATAATAAATTAAGGGAACTTCCTTTTGAACATTATTCTTTAAAGACCTTTCAGTTATAATGTGATTCGGAAACCCGGGTAAATCATATGACATTAAGGAGCCAGACGTCACCCATGGTGGGTGAAAATTGGTACCTCAACCAGCGACACGGGCACTGGAGAGGTCTCTCGTAACTCTCCCTTACGGGAGTGAGACAAATCTCGGTTTTTCATAGGACAAATGGAGAAAACCATCAATTACCTGATGGTGCAACCCGAGTACACCACCAAAATCTCTAACTCTAGTCAACTCCCACTTACGAGAATAACAAGTGAGTGAGAAATCTTACATCACATCCGCTCTTTAACTCCTAAAATTTACCTGCATTTCCCCCAAACCCATATCTGGAGTCTCACCCATTTTAGAATGGATCGAGCGCTCCAGACATTTAACACTCTACCTTACTCTCTGTTTTATAGTTGTATCAGTGCATTATTTAGCGGTCTCAGTTACTGCATTCACATTTCCAATACTTTCATCACATCATCAATGTCGGTATTAACCATAACCATCATATCCATTTCATTTCAACATCGCATGATTCCATCAATCCCAATTAATACATCAAACACATAATTCCATCATTTCCAGTATGTACATGAAACATAGCATTATCATAATGTGATATGCTAAAAATTAATATGCTAGTATGCTACAAAATGTGAATTATGTTACATGCTACCACACCATGCTACTTTATACAATCATGTAATAACATTCTAATTTAATTCATATAGAAACAAGCTAATTTATATGTTGTAACAATCATATATTGAAGCCACAAGCATGGAAATCCATAATTGAAGGCAAAACAACACATTCATGCAACTCAGTCTATGGAAATAATAGGACATTCCCAAACAGAGGCATAATGTTCCAAATATTTGTACTAAACATCAATGTTTCTTCTCTTAAGAGCTGTATACATGATAATCCTGGGCTCACATATAAAATTTCATGTAGAAATATAAATTAGGTGATTTATGGTGAATTTTTTTGTGTGACCTGTCGAATCTGTTTTTCTGGCAGATTCTGAAGGCTGTAGAAATTGCTATTTTAAGTCCTTTTGCAGTTAGAATCTCGAAAACAAGCACTAGGGGAAAGTTGTAGAACATGCAATCTTTACAACGAGACAAAGAATACTAATTTCTATGGTGTTTGCAGGGACTGAAATCAATTTTCCCAAACTGTGCCCAGACTGAATGAAATTCAGACATGTTGTAAAGATGAGATTTTTACTTCTAATTACTGAACTGAACATATGGCACATTATACATGAACATGGGGTAGAATTTAAAGAGCTACACAAATATAATTTTTGCAGAATTCAGTTCAACCCACTGTTGAAGATAAGAAGGACCGAAGTTGTTATCAGACTGCTAGAATTTAAGAAGCAACAAAGATAAAAACTTTACATGCATGAACCTGGCATAATAGTAGAAGTTGGATTCCTACCTCTACCATGTTGGATTCCTACCTCTACCATGCACCCCATGACGCTTCATCAAGCTCTTAAAATGCCCCTTCCATGGCTCCTCCAAGCATCATGGCCAAGCCTCCTTCTTGACCTAGCTTTCTCCTCTTTTCATCATCATCATCCTCCTTCCTCCCCTTCTCTTTTCCTTTCTTTCTTTCTTTTCTTTTTTTTCCTTTCTTTTTTTCATCCAAATTCCCATGCATAATTAGGAAGGGGACATGTGCATGCTTGGTGTCATTTTGAAATGCAAAAGGGCTTAGAGAGTGACACCTAATAAGTAATGTGTCATGTGGAGATTAAAGGATGTTTAGCCATATAACACCTATGGGGTAATGTGGCATGTTAACAAAAATCAAGATATCTAATTTGTAATAAAAAGAAATACACTCATTATTACTAGTAGCCATACTTTAAACTATGTATTAAACTGAATACTTCATACATTATACATCTAATAATGATTAAACATATTTAATAATAGTTTCATCAATATAATAATTCTAGGAAAATTAGGAAAAATCACCAAAAATACATTAAGCCATACACGTATACATACGATCGAAAAATACGTACGTAATATCCGTACATATGGAAACAATGTATTACAACTTCCTTCGTCTTTGCACCTGTAGACTCCGTACATATTGTTTCTATTCATGTCGAGTCCACACATATAGTGTCCGTGCCTCCGTCTGAGAGCACCATTATCCCCATCACCGCTGTATTTTCAGAGAACGTCATGGTATTTGTCTGCACTTTTATCACCACAACGTCTGTATTTGCTGAGATTCGTTCCATTCCCACATCTACACCTGAGCTCACTTCCATTTCTGTTTCTGTTCCTGAGCCTACATTTATATCGCACTCCCCCGAGTTTGTTTTTCATTCTTGTGCACACACAAGAACACATAAGGAGAGTGGCGAGTCTAGTGGTGCCCGCCCACATGGCCGTTCCCACACCACTTATTCACATCTTATTGCTGGAGAGACTGAGGTTACCTGCTTGAGGCGTGACTTCACCGACCTCACACGGGCAGTCTCTTTTTTCCATCATTCAGTGCAGTAGACCCATCGAGATGTTAGGGAGATCTTAGAGATTCTTAGAGTATGAGGAGCACCACTTATACCATATGTCCCTCCTGTACATCCAGTCGTACCTCCAGTAGTACCAGCAGCACCTATAGTATCTTCTTCACCGCTGTCTAATGCCACACATGGTCCACAACAGCGGGACCCATCACCACCTTCAGAGGGTGGTTCCGCTGTCTGATTCGATATTTTTCTCCATTCCTCCCCACTTATTTTTGGTGTCCATCTGTCCACACGGGGCCCAGTGTCGTATAGCTCGGGGGAGAACACATTTTGCTGCATACATATCATTCGATCATTTGTGTGTTTATTTTGCATGTAGACATTAGGATCATGCAGTTGCATTAGCCTATATTTTCCTTTTATTCTTCATATTTCTAGGATTTTTATTTTTTTATCTCATCCTACCCACCCACCTTTAGCATCGTTTTCCATCTTCACGCACATGTTCTCAGCATTGAGGACACTGTTGTGTTTAACTTGGGGAATGAGCGCTGTCACCTTTTATATATTCCCATTTTATTTTTCATTCACTTTTTCATTTTTCCATCTTTTTCTCCCCATTTGTTTTTTAGAATCATCATTTTTTTCTTTTGTGTGCATGCATGTTGGTTTTTATTTTATTTTATCCATCTTCTTTTCTTTTCTTTTGCCAAGTGAATTATATGTGATGTTATATCTTATGCCTTCACTGCTGTCACAACGCTTATTCTTCATGACATGCAATTTAGAGTAATTCATAATCTTGATCTTGATAAGTACTTGCAATAAATTTCTTTTGACGATCTCTCTAGTATAGATGCATGAAGCCTATTGAAACTGAATGTGTAGAGTAGTGTTTAGTATACTTTCATTGGATACACACCAAGATTCACGCATCACTAACATAACTGAAGCTATGCTATTATGTATGATTCGTAATTCTTGATGCATGCTTGTATGAAAAACTTTATTGATTGACTACATTGCTTGTTGATAGGATTAGGAATACCCATGCTTATAAATGAGTTTAGTTGATGTATTATCCTTCTGAACCGTTTGTGCACACTTTAAGTGAACCGAGTGTTATATCAATTCCTTCTCCACATATACCTTGATTTCTTTATATGTCACTTGATTTTCATCCCTGTTGGATCTCCTGGCACACCAGATACACTAGATGGGGGTGATAGTGTAAATCATGACGATATTGCAAAATTAAAAGTTAATAAAAAATTGCAATAAGAGGGCAGAAATAAAATATCACAATCCAGAATATTCCAAATGCAAACACAGAGATTTTATCTTGGTTCGGATCCTTGTGATCCTACGTCCAGTCCTCTACCCTGTAGAGATTTGAATCCACTAAAACACTTGCTCCTTATAAGTAATCAACATACGAAGATGCCAACACTCCCCGTGTTGCAAACTTGTACAATCTATTCAACAAGAGATTCACCAAATAAAGTAAAGAAAGAGTATGAAACAATATCACCAATAGCCTTGATAATTGATGGAATTATTGCGCAAGAAAGGTGATTGAATCTCCAAGATTCTGGATGAAACTTGTAGTAGAACAAACTTGAAGATTGGACTTTCTATAGAGGAAAAATTTCTGTAGAAGTTCCTCTAAGAAAATATAAAATTCACTAACTTTCTAGAAAGAGAAAGTAAACATAAGAAAAGAGAAAGAAAGTGAATTTTCGTGTGTTTTAGGCAGGGGTCTGGGGGTCTATTAATAGTCCAAAAAGGTAGTTTTTGAACGTTGGACAACTGCCTAAATTTTCAAAAATTTCTGGGAAAGTTTTTCGATTTGTAGACTAATATGGGTGCCTGGTCGATAATTAGAACTGCGGACTAGGAATCTAGCTGTTGAGGTGTCCTTTCAGGAAATAACTTCTAAAAACGGAAAGAAACTTCTGTAAATGGATATAAACTGTTAGCAACTAGCCGTTTATAGTAGTTCTAACTTCCAGAAATAAAATATTTTATTTAAATAATAAATCGTTTAAATATCTGTTTTGAAAATAGACTGGTAGACTAACAGAGTCTGTTTGTCGACTAAAATTTCGAAATTTAGAAATTTGTAGGAAAATTATCATAGACACTTAAAATTAGGTCTGACGAAATGTTAGGACAAAAATATTTTAATATTTGGTCGACTAATAGGATTTTTGACGTGAATTTTTGAGGATGAATCCTAAACAATTAAGAGATTTTAGCATCAAGGCTTTAACATTCTAAGTAACTGCAAGAGAAAAAATAAAGATTACATCTCATTTACAAGATACAAAATATCATCGATATGCTTCATCTTGTAGTGGATGCTTGTTTCAATATGTAGATTTGATGATTGTCCTAGTTGATTTAAGCTATAATATCTGCATAGATAGAGTTAGTATAAAGATAATATGTTTGTATCATCAAAACCACATGAGGAGTTCTGAGTTTCCAACATTCTCCCCCTTTTTGATGATTTTACAAACATCAAATATAATATAAAAAGTGATGTTATTGCAAAAGAAAATGTTAGTACTACTAAAAATGTTAATATATGGCATCTAAAAAATAATATATGAAACTTATAATTTGTATAACAATATATGACGTTTATTAATTTATGAAACATGAATATTAACATGAATGTGCTTGCGCTAATGTATAGTTCAGATGTAATATTAAATCTTAAATCTCCCACTGAATATTAAATCTCACCCGGAATATTAGCATATTTGTTATATTAATTCTCCCCCTGGGACAAAAAATGGAAAAACTTGTAAATTTTATGGATTAGTCGACTAATGGCATATTCTGGTCGACTAACTTCAGAAAATTTCAGAGAACAGAAAACAGAGGAGACACTATTTGAGGCAAATGGAACTGCATTGATTCATAACAATAATAGTACATAATAGAAGCCTATAAGCCACAAGGAGAAACAAACATACATACAACAATAGAAAGCAAATACATCCAAATTCCTAAACAAACTAATCATCATTGATTACTAGACGACCAGCTCATTTTCCTTGTCCACCAGAAGCTGAAACATGCAAGGCCTAATATGGTGGAGGAGGCCTAGGAGCGGGGTGTGATGTGGTAGGAGAGTAAGGAGACCATTGTTCCAAGAGGTTTAGAATTTGTGCTTGACTTTCTTGCATATTTCCGAAGCCCGTGTTCATGTCAGTATTAATGCTCTCAAGGCGAATCTCAAAACCACTAAGATGCCCTTAAACACCGGAAAATCCAGAGTTGACATCTTCGCCGAGTTGATCAACTTGATCTTGTAGTGTTGGTCAGGAAGGAGGAGGACGATCGTAAGGATTAACAGTTACTTTGTGACGACGGGAATGGCGTTCAACTTGGAGTTGTTGTTCTTGAGGTTTTTCTTCTTCTTCATCGACCATTGGAAGAGGAGCAGATAGTTCCATGCGGTTGACGGCGGAACGATCAAATTCGTAAGGATTAACAATGAGATATTCACCATCAAGAGGGACTTCAAAGTGTTGAAAAATATGAGTGAGGAGACATGGAAGGAAAATGTGAGTCGTAATGGGTTTGAGTAAAACATGCATAATGGTGATAAACAAATCAACTTTGATTCCCCCCATTATAGCATAGAGAGCCCGGCTATGGGTTGTTGAGTATTGGACTTCTCCCTACTTGGTGCTAATGATGAGCAAACCTAAATACTTGTGACTAATCCCCTATTTGCAGTTAATCCATTTCCTAAGCATATCATGAAGATCAATTAGCAATGGATGACACGCAAAGATCAATGGAAGCAAGAAAAATGGATTGGATGATCAAAGATGGTGATTGAAGCTCCTAGAAGGCTTCAAGCTCGTAATTTAGAAAGAAGAGTTAGTTCTACAATGTAATCTTCTTTTTATATTATAGTATGTAGCTTAGAAGTAGAACTTTAATGGAGCACACACACTAATCTTCATTTCAATTATAGGAAATCATTAGATCAATTTTCCTTTGACACCAATTCATATTTTCTCTAGACTGTGCAAAGTTTGATCTCAACAATCGACTGCTGAACGTTTTACAGTCGCCTGTCTCGAAACAATCGACTGTGTTTTGTTCTACAGTCACCTGTTATGCAAATATCTATTCAGTTGATTTTTGGGCTTCTAAGCTTTAACACTATCAGGTGACTACTGTACGTTTCACAAGCGCCTGTCCAAGAGACAGTAGACTGTGACCTGTAAATCAGTCACCTGTCTATCATCTATCCAATGATCAGTTCATTTGATCTAGCCAGTCGACTGATGTTGTTTTACAGTCGCATGTCCAAGGACCAGTCGACTGTAAATGCTTCAACAGTTGCATGTCCATGATTACTCTGCATGACTTGCACTCCGGAATATTTCTTATTCTAGTGCCACTCGACTAATGTTGTATTTACAGTCGACTGTCCAATGGCACAGTCTACTGTTAATGCTTCAACAGTTATCTGTCTATGAGCCTCTCTATAGACTCAACTCATTGGAAAATGTCAAGGTTTGTGACAGTCACCTGTAGAAGGAATTACAGTCGCCTGTTGGTTTTGTTAGATATGGGAGACGTTTGTACACCCTTGTGGGGGATGTATGAGAGAATACGGACCTCGAACGTCGCGCACACAAAGTCATGTGCAAAGGGAATCTGTTCCCTTGCGGAGAGGATCTCTGTATGAGCGGGAAAGTCGCATTATATATGCATAAGTGCATGCGACATATGGCTAATAAAGGGGGAATATCTTAAGCTTATGTTGTACCATGCATATGGTACAACTTAAGCTTATAATGTGCCATGTATCATGGTACACCTTAATTAAGTTGTTCCAAAGGAACAACTTACCCTAAAATAACTACCTTGGGGGCTATAAATAAGACCCAAGGGTAGCCATTTTTCCTTACACATTTGCATGAAATTCATGCATGCATCTTCTTCATAGCGAAGCTCTGCAGAAATATTTCCTCTCCCTCCTTCCAAGTTCTTAATCTAAAATAGAGATTTAGATTGTGGATTAGTAGCCTTACTCCGTTCGTGAGAAGACTCGATCCGTCGTGGCGAATCCGAAGGCAAAGTTCCGAGACTATCGTTCCGCATACGCAAGCGTAAGTCTCCACTTTAATTATCGATCCTAACTTTGTTTTGGACAGGATCCTACATTGGTATCAGAGCCATATGGGTTCGCCCCGGTCAATCCACCGCCCCGTCAAAACTACGAACGAGTCGTTGTCTTTTTCACGAATGGGTCTCCTACTATTACGGATATAGTAGGAACGCTTCGTGACGGAGAGAACGCAGCGGTTGTTCTTTTCACGTTAGGGTCTCCTATCATTACGGATATGGTAGGAACTCTCCGTGACGGGAAGAACCGACCGTTCACGTAGTACGTTAGTCATTTTTGGCACACGGCCATTAGGCAATAACTAACTTCATCGACGAACGGGTGCTTCATCGAGGAAGATGATGGAAGTTATTTCCATCGGGTAAGAGGAAAATTTGGTGCATGTGCACCATGGCCAAATGGGCTATGAAGGCCATGCATCCCCTCTCCCCATGCGGAGGGGGTTGGCTACGGCCAATAACCACCGGCGACCACCCCATTAAGGGGGAGGAATGAGTGCGGCAACCCCGTTTAAAGGGGGTGGCCGGCCATGGCCAAAGGGGCCATGGCCGGCCAACGCCGAATGGCCTTGGCCATGACCGGCCATGGCCAAGCCATGGCCGGCCATGGCCAGGCCGGCAGTGGCCGGCCTTGGCAGAGCCTTGCCGGCCAGGGCCGGCCCTTGGCCGGCCTGCCGGCCCTGGCAGAGGCCAGGGCCGACGCCCTAGCCACTGCCAGGGCCAGGCCGGCCCTGGCAGTGGCCAAGGCCGGCCTGCCGGCCCTGGCAGAGGCCAGGGCCGGTGCCCTGGCCTCAGGCCAGGGCCGATGCCCTGGCCTCAGGCCAGGGCCTGGCCGAGGCCAGGGCAGGAGCCCTGGCCCCGGCCAGCGGCCTGCCGGCCCTGGCAGAGGCCAGGGCCGGCGCCCTGGCCTCAGGCCAGGGCCTGGCCGAGGCCAGGGCAGGAGCCCTGGCCCCGGCCAGTGGCCTGGCCGGCCGGCCCTGGCAGGGGCCAGGCCCCCTGGCCGGCCAGGGCAGAGGCCCTGGCCGGCCTTTGGCCAAGCCCGGGTCAGGGCAGAGGCCCTGACCGGGCAGAAGTTGAATTCGAAAATTGGTCGACCAATTTTGTGTTTTTGGTCGACCAATCCGACAAATGGTCTGGGACGATTGCAAACTTGCCAGATGACCCATACGGGGTAACAAATGGCCTTGGTCAAACTCGAATGTGTAGATTAGTCCATACGGGGCTAACCACAGTGCCGAATAGTTCATACGGGACTAACGTTTTAATGAAGTTTTTCATTTGGGCTCTACTCCTTGAAGATTAGCCATAGTGCTCTACTTCATGCGAGATTAGCCATGTCATTGTGCTCTACTCTACGGAGATTAGCCAATGTACTTGTGACGTTGTGCTCTACTCTACGGAGATTAGCCAACGTGCTTTCAAAATTTTTGGAAAAAGATGTTTTTCAAATAGGTTATGTCCCGTCCTTAAATCGGGATAGCGCAATTTAGAATTCCAAGTCCTACCACGATCCGGCCATGGTTATCTAACCCATGGGTGTGTAGAACAGGTCTCGTGGCTTGGCAATTGTTGCGTTAAAATTCTTTGCGCTAATTCTCACCTATTCTATTTTGAAAGATAAGTTTTTCAAAGTGATTTTCCGCTGCTAATACCATACGGGTATTATTTCTGATTTCTTTTTACTTGAGATAAGTAAGAGGGATACTTTGAAAGTTACTACTAGATGGTAGTTGGGAACGTAGTGAACTTCTCGATTCTAGAGTAACATTTCAACGCATCCAAGGAACTTATCAAGTGTTTAAAGAATCGAAACTTTATGCATAGAATTTTGATCGTGTTTTTCATTCTCTTTGCAGTTTTTTGAATCGAAAATGTCTACCGCTTCTAAGAATATTGTCGCAGAGCTTAACAAAGGTGAAAAGCTCAACGGCGACAATTATAAACTTTGGTCAATAAAGATCCAATATGTTTTGGAGGAGCAAGATGTGCTCGAAACACTCCAAAACATAATGGTAGAACCTGAGTTGGGCAATACGGCCCAACACAAAAGGGACCGGGAAGCTTATGACACTTGGACTCGAAAGAACAAAATAGCACGTATTACGTTACTGTCCGCAATGGACAATGACATAATGCGCCTATTTCGGGAATTCGACCTAGCTAAAGACATATGGTCTGAGCTAGAGATAAAGTTTGGTGGAACTTCGGTTACCAAACTCCGCTCCTTGAATATTCAATTTGATTCGTACAAGATGCGGCGAGATCATTCTATGAAAAAGCATATCCGCCACATGGCGAATCTTATATATGAATTAAAGGATGCGGGTGTTACGCTGTCTGACGAACAGCAGATCCAAGCGGTCATTCGTTCACTCCCAGATAGCTGGGATAACATGAAAATGCATCTCACTCATAATGAATGCATTAAAACTTTAAGCGATGTTTCGAAACACCTCGAACTCGAGGAAGAGCGGATTCAAGCCGCAAAACCAAGTGCAGAAGTGCACGTGGCCGCTAGTTCCTCACATGGAGGAAATAAGCGGAAACGCTTAAGGTTTGTGAACGAACGTAAGCAAGAACCGGAGACCTCAAAGAAGACAAAGAACAAAAAGTGGCAAAAGAATGTGCACTCAAAGAAGAAAAACTTGAAGAAGATCAAGTGCTTTAAGTGCAACAAGTACGGTCACTTCGCCCGTAAGTGTACGGATGAAAGTGACAAGGTAACTTGTAGGACTAGTTACATATGTGTTTCTAGTTCCGTGTTTCTTGCTGAATCTAACTATTTTTGGTTGATTGATTCAGGGGCCACAGACCACGTTGCGAAGGACAGAAGGTTCTTCGTAGAGTATCGAAAGATAACTCAAGGAACAAAGTGGATATACGTCGGCAACAACACACGTGTTGAAGTCAAAGGCGTCGGAACATGCAAGCTAGTTCTCGACAACGGCCGGACTTTATTATTGCACGACGTCCTCTTTGCTCCAGATATTAGAAGGAATATCGTTTCCGTGGTCATGTTAATGTCTTTAGATTATGAGTGGAGGTTCTATAAACAATGTGTTGACCTTGTTTGTAATAATTCTTTGATTGGTTCTGGTAATGTTTGTAATGGATTAATTGTTTTAAATACAATGTATGATGTTGCTTCTTCCATTAATGAAAGTTTTCATTTGACAAATGCTTCTAACTCTGAGTCTGAAATCATTTGTTGGCATGCAAGACTTGGTCATATTGGACCAACTAGAATGGATAGACTTGCCAAAAGTGGCTTGCTATCTAATGTTTCAAAAGTTGAAATGTCAACTTGCGAACATTGTCTTGTAGGGAAAACTTGTCGCAAGCCGTTTGGAACTGGCACAAGGGCCGAAGTTCCATTACAGCTTATCCATTCGGACATTTGCGGTCCAATGAATGTTAAGACAAGACACGGGAAGTCCTATTTCATCACATTCATTGATGACTTCACCCGTTTCGGACATATCTATTTGATATCCCCCAAAAGTGAAGCTTTGGCTTGCTTTAAAAACTATATGAGTTTGGTGGAGAATCAATTAGATCGCAAGATTAAGGTTTTGCGAACCGATAGGGGCGGTGAATATCAATCAATAAGTTTTAAGGAACTTTGTGATGAAAAAGGCATAGTACATCAGGTAACTATGCCTTACACTCCGCAACAAAACGGTGTTGCGGAAAGAAGGAATAGGACATTGATGGAAATGATCCGATCAATGATGTCTCAGGCAAATTTGCCTATCACCTTTTGGGGTGACGCATTATTGACGGCAGCATTCATCTTAAACCGTGTACCCTCGAAGTCGGTAAGTTCTACTCCTTATGAGTTGTGGAACAATAGAACTCCAGACTTAAACATTCTAAAACCTTGGGGTTGTGCCTCTTACGCACATTTATCCTCTCACAAATATGGCAAACTTGGGCCACGTGGGAGGAAGTGTATCTTCATCCGATACGCTGAAAACTCCAAAGGATATGTTTTCGTCGGTCAAGAGGACAATGGGGGTCTAATAGAATTCGAATCGAGGGATGTTGTCTTCTTGGAAAAAGAGTTTCCAAGACAGGGTGAGATAAGTCAAGACTTATCCTTGTTTGAGACTTGGGATCAAGAAGGATCGGAACGTTCGAGTGGGAGAATCCTTGGTGAAGAAGAAAATACGTTTCAAACTTCACCAATGGATGATACGAACGATACCAATCCTAATCCGAGTGGGATTGATGTTATTCCAAGTGGGAGTGATGTCATTCCAAGTGGGAGTGATCAAACTCAAACAAGACGTAGTAATCGAACGAGGCTAACACCTCTGAGATTTGAGGATGAATTTCCTCAAACATTCATGACATTACTACAAGATGATGACGAACCTGCAAACTTCAAACAGGCCGTCACATGCCCTGCTAAAGATAAATGGATAGCGGCAATGGAAGAAGAACTTCAATCCATGAAAACAAACCAAGTCTGGGACTTGGTTGATTTACCTAAGGGACGTAGAGCCATTGGGAACAAGTGGGTTCTCAAAATCAAGCATAAGGCTGATGGCTCCATCGAGAAATATAAAGCTCGCCTTGTTGCGAAAGGTTTCACGCAACAGGAAGGAATAGACTACGAAGAGACTTTCTCTCCTGTCGTGCGTTTTACCTCGATTCGCTTAATTCTGGCAATGGTGGCTTGTTTGGACCTCGAATTACATCAGATGGATGTAAAGACTGCCTTTCTTAACGGAGAACTAGATGAGGAGATCTACATGGAACAACCAAACGGGTTCGTACAAGAAGAAAACAAACATAAGGTTTGTAAACTTCGTAAATCCATATATGGTCTTAAACAATCCTCAAGGCAGTGGTATATGCGCTTTCAAGAAGTTGTTTTGTCGTATGGATTCTCCATGCTCGACGAAGACAATTGCGTATATATTAAGAGGATTAAAAACAAGTATATAATTATGTCTCTTTATGTAGATGACATACTTATAGCCGGAAATGATAAGCGTCTTATATTGGATATCAAAGCTTGGCTTTCATCCGTCTTTGAGATGAAAGACATGGGTGAAGCTGCATATATCCTTGGGGTTAAGATCTCAAGGAATCGTTCCAAGAAACTTCTTTCTCTCTCTCAAGAGACGTATATAAAGAAAGTTTTAGAACGGTTTAATATGCAGGACTGCAAGCCAATTGATACTCCAATAAGCAAAGGCGAGGGTCTATGTTTGGAGATGTGTCCCAAAGATCCAAAAGAAAAGAAAGCTATGGAAAAAGTTCCATACTCCAGTGCTGTCGGGAGTCTGATGTACGCTATGATGTGTACTAGACCCGACATTTGCTATGCTGTTGGTATGGTAAGCCGTTACCAATCCAACCCAGGGCAGGCACACTGGAAAGCGGTGAAGAGGATATTAAGATACCTCAAAGGGACTGCGGACTATGCGTTATGCTATCAAGGCAATACCTTGAGACTCGAAGGCTATACCGATGCTGATTGGGCGGGTGATCTCGACGAGCGAAGATCTACCTCAGGCTTTGTTTTCTTACTCGGGAATGGTGCAATATCCTGGAGCAGCAAGAAACAAACCTGCATCGCTCTATCAACCATGGAAGCCGAGTTCGTAGCATTCAGCATGGCGGTCCAAGAAGCTGTTTGGCTTAGAAAATTCTTAGACAGGCTGACGAATGCCTCTGACTCGAGCACTGTTCCTATATACAGTGATAGTCAAGCTTCGATTGCCTATGTCAAAGATCCTAAATTTCATTGTAAGACCAAACACATTGACATTCGATTCAAGTTTGCGAAGGATTATGATAAATGGAAGGAAGTAGACATAGGATACATATCCACGCATGAGATGATAGCGGATCCCCTTACTAAGGCGATCCCCAGAGATGTGTTTTTCAAACACTTATCATCTATGGGAATGCGTAGGTGCTGAGCTGTATCATGTAATATTTCCCATGTCAATAGAAGATCAAAATTTAATTTGCATACAAGTTTCTTACAAATGATTTTATATACATTTGTGTTTAAGTCTCAGCTATTTTTGTGTGTATGTCGGACAGATTAAGGTTGGCTCTCTCACATGAGCAACCGCCTTATCTTATCAGATGGATAAGATAGAGATGAGACTAGTTTAAAGTCAAAATCATTAGACAAATGATTTAGAGTCATGACTTAAACAAGATAGTCGAATAAAAGATCTGCATCATACGGATGCTTACAAAAGATCTGAGATCTGTATCACAAGGATATAAAGATCTCATTGGATTTTTTGAATCCTATCTGTCTTATGCAGGATGAGAGTCCGTGAGTATTTCACGAGTAGTATGGGGACTCAAAAAGATAGGCACTGTGGTGTCTGATCTTTTCATCCGTACAACATCATTAAGACATACTCTCCCTGGGAAAGGAGTGATGTTGTAATACGTGTTCATACCACGTATGCATTTTGACCACTGAGTTAGTAGCAATAGTGTTTGCTATTATGTGAGACTCAAAGGCCATACGGGTCTTAACTCTTACCCTCAAGGACTCCAATTGGTTCCTTTAGATTTGACGAGATGATCGCTATCTTAGCGTGTTACTAATGGGCTATGGTAATTCGGCTCGGCGGGGCACGTTAGAAAAGCGAATCAAGTCAAGATCAGAAGGTTCACAAGAAGAGGAAGATTGATTTCATATTCACATTTGGACTTTAATGATTCAAAGCTGGCCAGCCAATTGTAATCCAGATGGGATTCAATTGTTGAATATAAAGTATAAGAAATGTGAAGAAATAATCTAGGGTAAAGCATGCGTTGAACTACTCAACTTTGCACCTTCGAGGTCGTTGTGTATCTCTAACAAGTGCACAACAACAGACTCTACGCGCATGACGGTCGCACGGTCTATTTCTCGGTATGATAGATGAAAGAACTAAGGGAAAGACGTTCTCTTACAATCCCCTCAAGTGTGAGTGGGAGATGTTAGATATGGGAGACGTTTGTACACCCTTGTGGGGGATGTATGAGGGAATACGGACCTCGAACGTCGCGCACACGAAGTCATGTGCAAAGGGAATCTGTTCCCTTGCGGAGAGGATCTCTGTATGAGCGGGAAAGTCGCATTATATATGCATAAGTGCATGCGACATATGGCTAATAAAGGGGGAATATCTTAAGCTTATGTTGTACCATGCATATGGTACAACTTAAGCTTATAATGTGCCATGTATCATGGTACACCTTAATTAAGTTGTTCCAAAGGAACAACTTACCCTAAAATAACTACCTTGGGGGCTATAAATAAGACCCAAGGGTAGCCATTTTTCCTTACACATTTGCATGAAATTCATGCATGCATCTTCTTCATAGCGAAGCTCTGCAGAAATATTTCCTCTCCCTCCTTCCAAGTTCTTAATCTAAAATAGAGATTTAGATTGTGGATTAGTAGCCTTACTCCGTTCGTGAGAAGACTCGATCCGTCGTGGCAAATCCGAAGGCAAAGTTCCGAGACTATCGTTCCGCATACGCAAGCGTAAGTCTCCACTTTAATTATCGATCCTAACTTTGTTTTGGACAGGATCCTACAGGTTTTACAGTCGGCAGTCTTCTCTTTATCAGTTACATGTCCTCTATTCCCAGACTTTTCTTAGACTTTCTCAACTTACCCAGTTTACGGCCAGTCGCCTGTTGGTTTAACAGTCGACTGTCTACTCCTCATCAGTCGACTGTCTACGTGGTAAATTACCGTTTGAATTCTTACCAACCCTCTGACACAGTGTAGCAGTCGACTGTGTTTTGTTCAACAGTCGACTGTCGCGAGTGTAGATTCTATCAGTTGGCTGTTTCTCAACGGATTTCGAAGGGGTTTTTGGGGATTTTGTTTGAGGGTTTTAAGAAAACTATAAAGGCAGCATCTACTGTTCCATTGAGAGGTTAGCAACTTATTCATTCATTCAAGCTTTCATTCTTTCAAGATCAAAGCTCTCAAAATCCTAAAGCCCTCGAATTCCTATCTTCAATCTCTTGCTCTCCAACCTAGAACCAAAGAGAAATCTTCTAGGCATTTGGTGCAGTCAAGAGAAACGGCTTTCCTCTCTTCTAAGAGAGTCATTCAACACACAACACACTCTCCTTCAAGTTCTACTGAAAGGCATATGTGATTGTAAGTGTTGTTAATTTCAATTTTCATCACTTTCGTTATTTGATTTACTCTCGGGTTATGAGAGTGGTTTGCTTGCTCCCAAGTTGTGGGAGTCAAGAACAATCGAGTGTATTTCGATTTCACTTGTAGGGTTGCTACAAGTGGGGTTTTTAAGGAAACCTCAAGTTAGGGTTCTAACTTGAGTATCCGGTTGTTTACCGAGTGGAAGGGACGTAGGATTACCGGGAACAAGTCGGGAAGTGACTTGGGTAATACGAACCCTTGAAACATCCTTGTGTTTGCATTGTTTCATTTTAGGGTTTACTTTTATTCCGCATTATTTGTTGGTT
Source organism: Scilla litardierei (assembly GCA_030789695.1). Classification (NCBI taxonomy): domain Eukaryota; kingdom Viridiplantae; phylum Streptophyta; class Magnoliopsida; order Asparagales; family Asparagaceae; genus Scilla; species Scilla litardierei. The sequence goes on from CM061130.1 coordinate 53,959,312, forward strand.
AGGAATTTAATTTGGTGTAACTATCTTTTTAAATTGCATAAATGACGTGCGTTTATATTTCATATATTCACGCACGTTTTCTTCTGTGTTTTTCCGCTATTTTCAGCCGTCTTGTATTTGTTTTCTCGTGTTTTCTTGTTTTCTTTCACTTTTCTGTGTTTTTGTATGTTTGCAGGAGTTTACCGGCATAGGGGACATCAAACGACGATATCATGAGTCCCCGGAGCAACGGGAGGAGTCACGCGTGATCTAGGGGGTCAAACGACGAAGATCGCATCTTTCAGCCCTCCACCCGATCGGTTGGACACAGCCAACCGATCGGGTGATGCACACGTGCAAGACCCGGTCAGCCGCTGAAGCAACGAAAGTATCAACCGACCGGGTCGCCGACCGGTTCAACCAATTGATCTCTCTGGAAACTGGAGCTGAAACTCAACCGAACGGGTGATCTTCACCCGATCGGTTCACCTGTAGCCGTTTCCCCGAACAAGATGACCCGGAGAGCTCACTCGACCGGCAACAGACCATGCCAGAACATCCGAAGTTACTGTCTTTTGGGGCAACAAATCCAACCGATCGGTTGATTTATCAACCGATCGTTTCACCCGATGACGATCAAGATCGAAACGACGAGCAGCTTCCATCAACCGACCGTGTCGTCTGACCGGGTGAAGGCTCTAAGATGGATGCCGAAGTTTGTAGCAGGTCACCCGATCCGGTGATTCTTCACCCGATCGGGTGATGTCGTTTTCTATAAATACAGAACCTAGGTTTCCAGATTCGAGAGTTGTTATTTTTTGCTATTTTTTCTCTCTCTTGACAGCTGTAATTTTTCAGATATTAGTAAGTTGTCTGATCTTTATCAAACTTTAATATAGTGTTATTTGCATTGTTCTTACTACTTTTCAATCGCCTGATCATGTTTCTAACGGTCGATTTTGATTTAGATTGCTTTTTAAAAAATATGTGTGAGTGGTTCCCAAATCTGGGATTTTGGTGGAAACCCCTTCGTGGGTTCTCCCCGATGCGTCCATAGGACTAGGAAATCGATAGGGATTAGGAATCTATCGGTTACGCGGGGTGTTTTATTATCATCAGCGGGAAAAAGACCGCCTTTGACCGTTGGGCCAAGGGGGAATACACTTGGCGGTTGACTCCCTAGCCATAGCTCACACCCTTAGCGTAGACATCGAATCCTAGCACACGGGAGCGGCAGGATGAGACGTTGGGAGTTATCGTTGCAAACTTAGTGCTCCCAGAGTCGGTCAGTGTTAATGGACATGTGAATGCCCACTGACTGAACCCGGGTAGTCCGGCGTATCATCCTGGGCACCGACCAGAATATCGGGCCCATGGGACGCTGGTATCACTCTTAGAGGCAACGTCTCACCATTAGACCCTAATTTGGATCTCTTTCCTACCCGTAGGCCGTGTTGGCGAGAATCGCACGATAGGGTGGAAACCGAAGTCCCGGGTTTCCCTTTATATCGTTTATCCCTCGCATTCTATTTTCTGTGACAACCCATTTACCGATTCGGGCTAGCTCGCCCATGGGGTGAATTTGGTCCTTCTTGACACAAGCACAACCACGCCTCCCTGAGTTCGACCCCCAAGCCACACTACAACACCGTGCGCTTGCGGTTATAAATATTTAAATCTCACGCCCCCAATCATATATTGCACACATCTGATACGCACATCGTGGGAATGTCAAGCTTTATGGCACCGTTGCCGGGGAGGCAACGTGCTTGTTATTTTAGGATCTCATAAACCCTTGAGTCTAGCTCTCATCTCTATCTCACGATAATTTTCGCATTCTTCTTTTTCCATTTCTATTTTATTTTCTTATTTTTATTTTTTATTTTTATCTGTTTCTTTCCCACTTTTTGCTTCACAGGTGTTTGTTGTTTTTAATGCGCAGGAGTTCAAGAAGTCTCGACGACTTGATTCCCGTTGATCCAGAGATAAACGCCACCCTAAGACGTTTAGCCACAGAGAAGCGAAGAAGAGAAGAGCCTGAAACCATGGGGGAGAACAACCCACCTCACAAGTCCCTGCTAGAGTACTCGATGCCATCCATCGAGTCCACCTCCGCCATCCGTCCTCCTGCTATTACGGTGCAAAGCTTCGAGCTTAAGCCGTCTTTGGTGAAGTGGATCCAGCAGGATCAATTCTCGGGTGCACCCATGGAGAGCCACATTGAACATTTGGACTCCTTCTTCGAGAAATGTGACATCTTACGGATAAACGGTGTCACAACTGAGGTGATCCGTCTGAAGCTATTCCCCTTCTCGCTGCGAGATAAGGCCAAGCTGTGGCTTAGGTGGAAGGACCCAAATACATTCAATACTTGGGAGAAGCTTTCTAACGCCTTTCTGACAAAGTTCTTTCCTCCGGGGAAGACCATGAAGCTGACGAGTAAGATCTCCCCCTTCTCCCAAGCCAGCCACGAGTCCCTGCATGAAGCTTGGACAAGATTTAAAGAGATGCAGCGAAGATGCCCTCATCACGAGCTTCCCAAGTGGCAGATAATTAATCTGTTTTCCAACGGATTGAGGGATGACTTGAAATCTTCCAGGACGCCGCGTCTGGAGGGTCTTTCATGTCCAGAAGTGAGGAAGATGCCAGGAACATTCTAGAAAATATGGCATTTAACAATGAGCGGTGGTGTGACGAGAGAGCCACACCTAGATCTGGGGGTATCCACAGGGTCGAAGACGTCGACAAATTATCCAGAAAGTTTGAATTGCTGTCGACCCAGATCTCCGCATTGATGGTAGGAGCCGGTGGTGCCGGTACACAACATATTGCGGCAGTGGAAGCCGAAGTCCATGGAGAATTCGACGGTGGTGACATCTCACCACCGTTGGACCAAGCGAGCACACTGTTCTACAATCCTACGGGAAATGTGTCTTATCCACGACGGACTAGCTCCAACCCGGCCTACTCTCTGAACAACCAGAACCACCCCAACCTTAGTTACCGGGCATCGTATCAGCAGCAGCCGCCTCAGCAGCAGCAACAACAGATATATCAGCCGGCTAGGCCTCATCAGCAGCAGTTTCAGCAGCAGCAGCCTCCACAATAATATCAGCAATATGCTCCCAGGAATCAGCAACCAGTTCAGCAACAGCAGCAATATGGCCAGCAGAGGGCCATCTCTCCGGTTGAGTCCCTCTTAACTCAATACATCGCCAACCAGGAGAAGATAAATTTGAAGCCAGAGATGGGGCAGAGAGTTCTCACTGATCAAGTGACCAAGCTGGGGTTACAAGTGGCGAACCTTCAGAGGCCTCAGAATCTATTACCGCCACAACCTGAAGTGAACCCGAGGGGAGCAAATCAGACTTTGGCACTCACATACGAGAATGCGAATGTGTCCGCTATCGTGTTGAGAAGCGGGACACAAATTCCCACAAGAGTTCCCCCCAAGGAACCAGAAGCACCGTTGGTCGTAGAACGACCAATTGAAAAATTGAATGACGACGGTGCTTCGTCGCCGAAGCAAACGACTCCGGAGGGAGCCCCAGAAGAGGAGAAGAAGAAAACCGAGGGAGGGAGCCTCAAAGTGTTCAAGCCCGTTGTGCCCACAACGGCTAGCCCAAGCCAAGATAGACGAGAAGTATGGCAAATTCTTTGCCATGGTCAAGGATCTAAGCTTGCAAATCCCCTTCCTCGAAGCTATCGAGACGATTCCCTCCTAAGCCAAATTTCTAAAGGATTTAGTGAAAAGAGGGTCCAGAAAGGAGAACGTTGTATTGACGGCGGAATGCAGCGCTCTCATTCAGAGAGCAAATCCGCCTAAGCTTAATGACCCGGGGAGCTTCTCTATCCCTTGCGCGATCGGGGAGGTAAAGATCCATCGTGCGCTCGTCGTCTTGGAGCGAGCGTCAGTTTGATGCCCCTGTCACTGTATAAGAGGATAGGGATGGGTGACTTAGAGCCCACCGGAATGACCCTACAGCTTGCAGACCGATCGCTCAAATATCCGGTGGGGGTTGTAGATGACCTCCCTGTCAATGTAAGAGGGGTGCATGTGCCTGTGGACTTCATCGTCATGGACATGCCTGAAGATGTGCACACCCCCATAATCCTTGGGCGGCCATTCATGGCCACTACCGGTGTTTTGATAGATGTGAAAAATGGGAAGCTTTCCCTTAACGTCGACAACGAGAAAGTCGAATTTGACTTGGGGTTGTCAACGAAGCACCCCGATCCCCCGAATGATCCAAGATGCAACATGCTGGAGTTAGAAGAAGAGAGAGTTGTGGATGCAAGCTCCTGGAAAATTCTTTCAAGAAATCCCCCCGATAGCTTGGGGGACTTAGAAGAACCAGTCGGCCTGAAGAAATGTGACGTTGCTGTGAAAGCGGATGCGGCACACACGGTCCCTCCCGGATTGCAAAATGTTCCTCCGATGAGGAGGAAAGGGAAAGAGCCCATGGGGCTCACCGGAGAAGAGGTTCGGATCCTGAAACGAGTGGCAGTAGACGCCAATTTAAGGGAGAAGCCCCAGGATCCCGCAACTAGGGAAGGGTCGTCGAGCAAGTTTTCTTGTCACCACCGACGATAACGAAAGCCGCCAACTCTGAACCCGAAGCGATGCCGACTTTAGGGCATCACCCCCATCCACCTTGAATATCATCAACGGGCGTCGAGCAAACGACGTTAAACAAAAGCGCTTCATGGTAGGAAACCCATGCTCTAAAACTTTTATCTTCGTTTTTAGGATTTTTATTATCTTTATTTTTTTCTATTTTAATAATTAAATTCAGCCGCGGGATAATCCGTCGAGAGACTTAGGCCATTTGTAAATTTTTACAGGAAACAAGCCCTCACCTGATCGGGTGATTTCTCAACCGATCAGGTGAGACGTATCAGATAATGGCCGTATCTGAGCTCCAACGTACCGGTCGGGTGAAGCAAAGACGAGACCGGGTGGCTGACCGTGTGATCTGTGCTGAAGTCTCGGGAATTTTAGGGAGTTGATCAACCGATCGGGTGACGCAAAGCCTGGTCGTGTGAATGACCGGGTGAGCTGTACTAAACTTTCGGGAAAAAGTGTGAAGCAGCCACCCAATCGGTTGCGTTCTCATCCGATCGGGTCGCCTGTAGCCTTGTTTCGGCAAATTCTTCGACCTAAAAGTCAACCGCTCGGGTGACATTTCACCCGATCGGTTCGACTTAAACCCTATAAATAAACCCCCCACCCGTTCATCTCCCTCGCCCGACCCCGATTTCTCTATCGCCGTTTCGAATTCTCTCCCTCTCCGGACCTCGTTCCTCCTCTCAACCGGTCACAAACCCCCCCAATCGATCCATCAACTCACTTTCTCCATCTCTCCATCGATCTCTCCCCCTTCCTCTTTGATTTCGCCCACACCCAAAGCCCTAATTTTCGCACATTCCCCCCATTTTCGAAATTTGCTGAAAGGATTCGCCACGGCTTCACACTTGTTCCTATTGCGTTGCGTTGGGACATCTACGAGCAAAGATCTTCATCTCGATTGGGTAACTTCGCTCCTTAGCTCAATTTTATATTTTGCCCTAGAATCTCATTTTGCTTGATTGTCGTGTTAGTGTGTATTCATCATATCTTGCATACACTCACACATGCACACGACTCCTGCACAATGCATCCTCGTCGTGCTAAACCCACCAACGCCAGCACATCCAACCATAGACCCACCCGGCGTGCTCGTCGCACACAATCCCCCACCCAACCCACCACCTCCACCAATTCATCCACCACCCCATGCCCCTCTGACCCCGTTTACATTGGTGATACCGAATACCAGGTGTCATTCCATGACGACGACCAAGCTGATCGGTTCATGTCCATGCTCCTCCTAGCAGGAGTTGGTGGTCAGGCACCTCAGCAGTCAGTCGAGCGTGACCTACCCGTCGTTCAAAGCTTCATTCGTCACATTTGCACTGACTCACCCGATGTTTCCGAGCTTGACATCCCACCCCCCACCACTCCTGGTCCTCAGCACAGGGCCCCATCACCACCCCCAGAGGGTGGTGCCTCTGCTTCATATATTCCCAACCAGTTTTTGCCTCCCCCTATTTTTAGTGCCCATCTGTCTTTGCGGGGCCCTGCTTTACCACAGCTAGGGGGAGGACCCATTCACGCATCAGGTCCCTTCTTTTTTATTTTTATTTCCATTCTTTTCTTTTATTGACCTCCCCCTTGTAATGCCCTGCTAAGCTACTGCACAAGTACTAGAGGGGGGGTGAATAGTACTTTAAAATAATTCAGAGGCTAATTCCTAATTACTTGCAAACTCTACCAAACAATGCGGAAAATGCGGAAATGTAAATGTTAGACAACAAAGAAACAATCGCAAATAATGATATTACTGGGTTCGGATCCACCCAAGTCTCCCCGACTTGTTCCCGGTGATCCTACGTCCCAACCACCCGGATCCCCTCCGGATACTTGAGTTAGAAACCCTAACTCAAGATTTCCACTATGAAATACTTGTGAAAAACCTTCACAAGTCAAATCATACACAAAGTAATTTGTGACTCCCACAACCCGGGATCACAACCACACTCTCACAACCGAGAGTGAAACTTACAATATGAAATTGAAATGAAATAAGAAACTTCTTGCAGACAAAATACCTATGCCTTGAGTAATGCTTACGAATTAGGGCAAAGATGATTTTGAGGAAGAAGAAGTGGCACCAAACCCTAGCTCCAAGATGTAGATCAGCGATAGAGAGCTATATGGATGTTGGTGACCTAGAATCAAGCACTTGGCTTGGAAGGCTTCACACTCAATGAATCTCTCTTTGGAAGTAAGAGTGAGAAGAGATTATTGAATGGTATGAAAGATCTTTGAATGAGCTTGGAATGATTTCTCTTGATCTCTAAACTTGCAATAATATCAGCCTTGACTGCAATGAATGCAGCCCATCAAGTATTTATAGGATAGAGGAGAGAGAGAAAGAAAAACGTTTCAATTAATGCTCCAACGGCTCTTTTCTGAACCCAACTAGTCGGTCAAAGAACAACCAACGACCGACTAGTTCATCAACTAGTCGGTCGGTCATTTAATGTAGACCGACTAATGGAAGAACAGCCAAAAGGTTGAAGCACAGACAAAAGGAATTAGTCGGTCCAAGAAGAGTAGCTGACCGACTAGTTTCACAACTAGTCGGTCGGTTACTCAACTGAGACTGACTAACAGATAAAACTGAAGTCTGAGCACAAATAGACTTAGTCGGTCCAAGAACAAATGTTGACCGACTAATTCACCAACTAGTCGGTCTCCAAATGAGCATAGACCGACTAACAATAAACAATAAGTTAGGTGAAAATTGGCATGTACAGTAAAGCTAAACTAGTCGGTCCAAGAAGGAAGGTTGACCGACTAATTCAACAACTAGTCGGTCGATAAATGAACACAGACCGACTAATGATAAATAGTAGCTCAGGCTCAAATGTGCATGTACAGGGAAAGCTCAACTAGTCGGTCACAGAAGCATAACTGACCGACTAGTTCACAAACTAGTCGGTCGGTGAGTCAACTTAGACCGACTAACTGTAAACAGTAAAGAGCTTGAAAATGACTGACAAAAACTAGTCGGTCCAAGAAGCTTTGCCGACCGACTAGATCACCATCTAGTCGGTCAGTTCTTCTTCTTGAACCAACTAATATGCACAAGAAGTTGCGAATCGAAGCGCGAAGCTTCGGGAAAGATTATATGGACTTCTACTAAGATCCTAGAGCTAAGATAGGAGCGTTATGAAGATTTAAACCGTAAGACCTACGCAAGGCTTAACATTCTACGAAAGAAGCTTAAAGACTATAAATAACACTTGACGATACCGTCTTCAATAGCTTCAATCGAATCTTCATGACTTCTAAAATGGTCCATAAGCTTCAACGAAGCTTTAGGCATACGATCAGGTGCTATGAGAAGTCTTGAGACGTCATAATTGATATTCATATGAATTTGGTGATGATCTCCATAACTGCGCTCACAAAGTGTTAGTTCACGATATATTTATGTTTGTTCATCATCCAAAACCAAATCCGGGGAGTCCAATATCCAACATTCTCCCCCTTTTTGGTGATGACAAACCAACATAAATAATAATCAAAAATAATAATTCAAATGAAATTTACTTACTCCCCCTGCATTGATGACACGTTAATTCCAAATTAAACAATAATAATACGCATCAAGCAGACGAGTAAAGTATATCAATGAGAATCGACTATTGAAATATCGAATACCAAAAGGTGGTTATTGAAATATCAGATTTGAAAATCCATTTATATATCTTAACTCCCCCTGAATCTAACATATCAAATTAGATTCTTGGAATAGTGCTTTAAATTATCATTTAGCACATCGTTATTATTATATCTCTCCCCCTTTGGCATTAGCAAAAAGAGCGGGAGGAGATCAACGACAACAACAATGGCTTCAAATGAAAGCACGGGAGTCGTAGGAAACGACGAAGGTTCAAGTGACACCAAAGAAAAAAAATACGAATAAAATCAAGGCGTGTCAATGAAACCATAGTCGAGAATCGTAGAACGAAATCATCAAAAACTCAAATCAATTTTACGGATTGAGTTATGGAATATACTCTCCAATATCAACATTCTTGGTTAATTTAGTGCATGGAAAACAATTCTATGTTTCCATAGAAGAAATTTCTATTAAACCAAGTTAATATCGTCGAGCGACAAAATCAAACATCAGAGACAAAAAAAATATAATGTGCACAATAGAATGAAATGTCAACGTCGATGTATATATATAAAAAGTATGAACCAGAGTACATCAAAAATATACATCACTGACATACAAAACATCGATCCAACGATCCGGGCATAAAATACATCATCATATCAAACAGATATCAGAGTGTCACATAACATACAACATCATCAAAGTACATCAAAATACATCATCAAAATGATCCAAAAATCATAGCCACCCACACTATCCTACCCAAACTCTCTCACACTAAAAGTGTCATCCAAGGAGCATCGGAGAGTCCTCAAAGAAACTCAAGAGGAAGCGGCAGGATCTGTAGCAGCAGCAGGCTCTGCATGAGAAGTGGTGGTCACAGGAACATCTGGAATGTCAACGGTGTTGAATATTGGACTCCCCGGATTTGGTTTTGATGATGAGCAAACATAAATAATTCATGAACTAACAATTTGTGAGCGCAGTATTTGAGATCGTCGCCAAATTCACGAGAACAATCAAAGCGACATCTCAAGACTTCTCAAAGCTCGTATTCATTGCCTAACGCTTCGTTGAAGCTCTTGGACCGTTTTGGAAGTCATGAAGAATTGATCGAAGCTCTCGAAGACCGTTCATTAAGGTTTTATTTATAGTCTTTTAGCTTCGATCTATAGAATGTTAAGCCTTGAGTATATCTTACAATTCTATCTTCATAACGCTCATATCGTAGCTCTAGGATCTTAGTAGAAGTCCATTCTAACTTCCTCGAAGCATCGCGCTTCGATTCGGACTTGTTTGTGCATGTTAGTTGGTACAAGAAGAAGTACTGACCGACTAGATGGTGATCTAGTCGGTCGGCAGAGCTTCTTGGACCGACTAGTTTGAGTTAATCTTTTCTTGCTCAGTACTGTTTACAGTTAGTCGGTCTACGTTGACTCACCGACCGACTAGTTTGTGAACTAGTCGGTCAGTGATGCTTCTTTGACCGACTAGTTGTGCTTTACTGTACATGCCAAATTTCTCCTAAGCTACTGTTTATCGTTAGTCGGTCTAAGAACGTTTGGTGACCGACTAGTTGATAATCTAGTCGGTCAACATTTGTTCTTGGACCGACTAAATCAATTTGTATTCAGCCTATTTGTTTTTGCCTCTTAGTCGGTCGAAGTTCACTGACTGACCGACTAGTTGTGAAACTAGTCAGTCAGAAAGTCTTCTTGGACCGACTAGATTTCTAGGTCTGAAATTCTATCTCTTCTCAGTTCTTCACTTAGTCGGTCCATATAGTTTGACTGACCGACTAGTTGATGAAATAATCGGTCAGTGGTTGTTCTTTGACCGACTAGTTGCTTCAGATTTCTAACCGTTGGGATTTGACCTAACTTGTTTTTATGGGACCCTATAAATACGAACCATGAACATTTCTCTCTAGGTTAGAGCTGCCATTAAGAGATTCATTGAGATTGAAAGAGATAGCCATTCTCACTCATTTCCAAAGCTCTCTTCCTCACAAGAAATCCATTCTCTCACTATCTAGATCTAGAATCCATCTTCAGAGAAGTTTGTTCTTGGTGAGCCCTTCAAGCTCTAGCTTGATTCAAGTCTCCAAATCACTCCTAGGCACCCATTGCTGGTCATTTCTTTGGTGCTAGGTCTTGGTGACTTCATCTTCCTCAAATCCCTCCTTACACCTATTTGGTAAGAAAACTCAAGGTATAGGATTTTGTGGTAAGATTGTTTATTTCATTATAAACTTGTTTATATTGCTTATTGATTCTCTTGGTTGTGAGAGAAGGTTGTGATCCCGGGTTGTGGGACTCACTATTGCCATTGCATGTATGATTTGATCTTGTGAAGGTTTTTCACAAGATATCATAGTGGAAATCTTGAGTTAGGGTTTCTAACTCAAGTATCCGAAGGGGATCCGGGTGGTTGGGACGTAGGATCACCTGGAACAAGTCGGAGAGACTTGGGTGGATCCGAACCCAGTAACATCTTTTGTTAGCTTGTTAATTTTGTTGTTGTCATCAATTTAAGCTTCCGCAAATTGATTTGGTAGTTGTTTGCATTATAATTAGGAATTATACTCATTGTTATTTTTAAAGTAATATTCACCCCCCCTCTAGTACTTGTGCAGTAGCTTGTAGGGCATTACATTTGGTATCAGAGCCAGATACTTAGCTATGTCTGCCAACGACAACAAGACCGTGCGTCTACCTTCCGACTATGGCACCTTCAGGAACCGTGAAGGAGCATCTTCAGTGATGGAAGGACATTCCTCTACGAGGCCTCCATTCTTCAACGGTACCAACTACGGGTACTGGAAATGCCGGATGGAAACTTTCCTCCGGAGTGCATCTCTATGGAGGACCATGATGAAGGAATACGTCGAGCCCGAAGAAGAAGACTTTGAGAAGTGGACAACCGCGGAGGTCACCGCGGAGGTAAGCAATGCCAAGGCAATGAACGCCTTGCAATGCGCATTGGAGCCCGAGGACTTCAATAAGATATGCACATGTAAGAGTGCATATCAAATTTGGAACTCCCTCCTCATACTACATGAAGGGACGAGTAGGGTAAGAGACTCTAAACTCGTAGTTGTAAACAAAGATTACGAAATGTTTCATATGCAACAGGGCGAGAAGATGAAGGAATATTACGCTCGCTTCGTTGACATCATAAACGAGTTAGAGGCTCTCGGCAAATCCTACACCCAAAAGGAGAAGTGCTCGAAGCTTATCGAAGGACTTCCTTCTTCTTGGGAGAAACGTACCTTCGCCATCGAGGAAGGTAATGACATGAATAAGTATACCGTAGTTCAATTGATGGGTACTTTGATGTCATACGAGGTACGCAAAGATAGCAAGGTGAAGTTACAAGAAAAGATGAAGTCCTATTTGAACCAAGACGTGCCTAAGAAAAAGGCGATTGCATTCAAGGCGGCTTCATCCACCTCTACCGATGATGAGGACTCGGAAGAAGAAATGGACATGGAATCCATTGCACTCATGGCAAATAAGTTCAATCGCTTCTTCCGAAAGGGTAACTTCAAACAAAAATCTAAATTTACTTCTACTAACGCCTCTCCACCTTTGTGCTTTAAATGCAATAAGCCAGGACACATCAAAGCGGATTGTCCTCAAAACAAGCAAAAGGAGAAGTGGAAGGCGCCGAAGTTCGACAAGTCCAAGAAGTACAAAAAGGGGTACAAAAAGGGACTTGTCGGAGCAACATTCACCGACTCCGAGGATTCCTCAAGCGGAGAGTCGGACGATGAGAAAGTGGAGCAAGCGCACATGTGCTTCATGGCAAGAGAGGAGCATGATCAAGGATCTTCCTCCTCCGATGCTAGCGACAACGAAGGCGATGAGGTAACTATGGATGATCTTAGGGATGCTAACTCTCAATTATGGTCTAAATACACTAAATTAGTAAATAGATATACTAAAGTAAAAGATGACCTAGCTAGCATTCAAACCTCGCCTAAGACTATCATCACCAACAACGACACCGTTGTTGAAGAGTTAAGAAATGAGATTGTTAATCTCAAATCTAAACTTGAACATGTTAGCATTGAAGATCCGAAAGAACATAGGATAGTGGATTTGACTTCTCAAAACTCGACTTTGAGTATTGAGAATGAGAATCTTAAATCTCGTGTTTATGTGCTCACATCGCAACTATCCAACTTGGATACTTCTATGCGTTCTCTCAAAGAGAAATATGAGAACACATTAGGCGGAATTAATAAATTCAATAAGGGTAAGGACCATTTGGATAAAATCCTAAGTGACTTACTTCCGGCCAATCACCACATTGGTTTGGGGTATACGATGGGATGTCCATCCAAATCGGCCACTACTTTTGTTAGGCCAACTTCCGGTGACTCTACGAGTGGTAGCAAACACTCTATTGGTAGTTCATCTACCAATGGTGCTTCCACCTCGTCCACACCCTCTTTCGGAAAGAAACCCACTTTGGGTGGACCTCCAAAGAAGGGGCATGCTTATATGTACACCAATACCATGCCACGTAGGAACACACGTCCTACTCCACCGTCTCACACATATGATGATTTTTATGCAACACATTCTCGGGCACGTGCACACCATGTGAGACACCCTCACGCACGTGTTCCCACACATGCATATGTTCACCCACCTCATCATATGAATAATTCTCGTCGTGCACCATTCCATCATGTTCCTTATGCCTATCCACGACATGCATCACGTAGAAACCAACAACGCATGCATGCACCCAATAGGATGATGGCTCCCAAGATTTTCACTATTTGGAGCCCAAAGGACACAAGCATGGATGAAAAACAAGTGTATATGAATGCTTATTTTTCGGATGTTGTGCATAGTAGAAATTATGTGGGAAAGTCTAAGTCCAATTGGACTTGGCTTCCAAAGGTCTAACCTTTGAGGACCCAATGACCTTGGGTACCATGATATGAAATTTTCTATCTCTAGGTACTCAAGGAAAAGAAAAAGAAAAGGAGCAACAAATTTAAATTTAGCTCCAAAGGGAATTGGATACTCGATAGCGGGTGTTCAAAACACATGACGGGTGACGCTCAATTGCTCTCCGGAGTAGTTCCCATTGCAAATGGAAACCGCGTCGTATTTGGAGGCAACGAGAGCGGAACCATCATCGGTGTTGGTAAAGTGGGTAACCCGTCTAAACCCTTAATTAGTGATGTTTATCTAGTTAATGGTTTAAATCATAATCTTATTTCAATAAGCCAACTTTGTGACAAAGGTTACAAAGTTAGCTTTACTAAAGGATTATGTCATATTTCAAATGATAAAAATGATTTATTATTTTCCGGCACACGCCATAAAGATATTTATATTTTGGATCTTCCTAAGTCATATGAACAATGTCTCGTTGCCAACACAAGTGAACAACACATATGGCATCGATGCTTTGGACATGTGAACTTTGGAACGCTTTATAAGCTTTCAAAATTAAATTCCATTAAAGGTTTTCCGAAGCTCGTTTTTGAAAAGAAAAGTTTTTGTGATTCTTGTCAACGTGGCAAGCTTCCTAAATCTTCATTTAAACCTAAGAAGCATTTCTACTAAACGGCCACTAGAGCTATTACATCTAGATTTATTTGGGCCAACTAGAGTTGCTTCCTTAGGAAATGCAAGATATGGACTTGTCATCGTCGATGATTATTCTAGATTTACATGGGTATTTTTCTTATGTAATAAAAATGAAGCTTTTGAAAACTTCACAATATTTGTGAAGAAAGTACAAAATCTCATCGGAACCACCATTGTCACTATTCGTAGTGATCATGGGGGTGAATTTGAGAATGAGGCTTTCTCAAATTTTTGTGATGATCTTGGAATTACTCACACGTTTTCTTTCCCTCGTGCACCTCCTCAAAATGGTGTTGTTGAGAGGAAGAATAGAACGCTTGTGGAGTGTGCTCGCACTATGCTCGAAGATAGTCAGCTTGGTAATCAATTTTGGGCGGAATCGGTACACACCGCTTGCTATGTGTTTAATAGAATACTTTTGAGGCCCGGCACCAAACAAACTTGCTATGAATTGTTGTTTCGTGTTTTCGGCTCAAAATGTTTTATTAAAAACACATATGATAATTTGGACAAGTTTGATCCGAGATCAGATGAGGGGATATTTGTTGGGTATTCCTCACGTAGCAAAGCCTACCGGATATACAACAAAAGATCCTCTACGATCGAGGAATCACTAAATGTCTCTTTTAATGAGAATTTTACTACTTCTAGAATTTCAAATGATGATGATTCTATGGATGTTTTATGTGATTCGTTTGAAAATTCTAAGTCTATTGATTCAATTGATTCTATTGATACTAACCCGACTAATAAAGTTGTTGAGAATGTGCCTAGTGATCAAGGTATTCCCAAGCGGCTTCATACTGTTCGCGACCATCCCCATGAGCAAGTCATTGGCGATATTCATGATAGAGTCAAGACGAGATCGCAAGTCCACCACTTCGCCAATTGTGCCTTTGCCTCATCAATAGAGCCAAAGAATATAGTTGAAGCGTGCGAAGATAGTGCTTGGATCCTTGCCATGGAGGAGGAACTCATTCAATTCGAGAGGAATGAGGTATGGGAGCTTGTTCCTTTGCCATCGAAGAACCACACCGTCATAGGGACAAAGTGGATCTTCAAGAACAAAACCGACGAAAACCAAGTCGTCGTCCGGAACAAAGCTCGGTTAGTAGCTCAAGGCTATCGACAAGAGGAAGGTATCGATTTCGAAGAATCCTTCGCTCCGGTAGCTAGATTAGAATCAATTAGACTATTATTGTCTTTTGCATGGCATAAAAATTTTAAATTATTTCAAATGGATGTTAAAAGTGCATTTTTAAACGGAGATGTCGTTGAGGAAGTTTACGTTTCTCAACCTCCGGGATTCATAAATGAAAAATTTCCAAATCATGTTTTTAAACTAAAGAATGCTCTTTATGGTTTGAGACAAGCTCCTCGAGCTTGGTATGATCGCTTAAAGAATTTTCTTTTGGATTTGAATTTTAAAATGGGCGAAGCCGATTCTACACTTTTTGTTAAGCATGCGAATAATGATATTTTATTAGTTCAAATTTATGTTGATGATATCATTTTCGGTGCTACTAACTTCACTCTTTGCGAAGATTTTTCTAATGTTATGAAGGAACAATTTGAGATGAGCCACATGTGCGAACTCAAATATTTCTTAGGTCTCCAAATTCGCCAATTGAACGATGCAATCTTCATCCACCAAACGAAATACACGGTGGATTTGCTAAAGCGATTTGGAATGGAGAATGCCTCCGGGAAAAAGACTCCTATGAGCACTACAACGCATCTTGATAAAGATACGGGCGGAAAAGATGTAGACATTCGTCTATATCGAGGTATGATAGGTAGTTTACTTTATCTTACCGCAAGTAGGCCCGATATTATGTTTGACGTTTGTATTTGTGCTCGTTATCAGTCTCAACCTAAGGATTCTCACTTAGTAGCGGTTAAACGTATTTTTCGCTATCTAAGTTACACTTTAGATTTTGGATTACTTTATCTGAAATCTAGCACATATGAGTTAGTCTCATATAATGACGCTGATTATGCGGGATGCAAATCCGACAGGAAGAGTACTAGTGGCACTTGCCATTTTCTAGGAAATTCCCTTGTCTCTTGGTTTTCCAAGAAGCAAAATTCGGTATCACTTTCAACCACCGAGGCGGAATACATTGACACCGGTGCCACTTGTGCCCAGGTTCTTTGGATGAGACACACACTGAAGGATTTTGGTATTCATTGTGATACTAGCCCTATCATGGTGGATAACCAAAGTGCTATTTGTCTTTCAAAGAATCCGGTGCACCATTCCCGATCTAAACACATAGATGTCCGACACCATTTTTTAGATGATCATGTTGCTAAAAAGGACATCATATTAGTGTACGTTGAAACCAAAAAGCAAATCGCCGATATTTTCACGAAACCCCTAAAGGAGGACTCCTTTGTGCGGTTGCGTCGAGAATTGGGGATTATGGGTGAATCCGAGATATAGGATTCATGTCTCATTCAATTATCTTGCATGCTATTATATTTCGCAATATTTCGTCATGCTAGACTTCTTGAATTTTCCTGGATTTTATGTGATATGTTTGAATTTTTGCTCGAATTCTTATTTGAATGTCGTATTTGAGATTTTGATGTTTTATGGTAGTTTAGATGACTTATGAGAGGGTTAAGATGTTTGGTCCAAGTGATTTGTGGAGAGATCTTAGTTATCAACTTTTGGACTCTTCTAGTCGGTTTCAGTTCATCAGCCAACCGACTAGATGCTCATCTAGTCGGTCAGCTAGTGAACTCAGACAGACTAGTTCAAGCTTTGAACTTTCCCTTCTCATTGACTTCTTTAGTCGGTCACAGTTCTCTTACCGACCGACTAGATTGAAAACTAGTCGGTCAGTTATTAAACTGTGACCGACTAACTCTAACCCTAGAATTTTCGTTTTGCCTCTGTTTCGACTTAGTCGGTTTAAGCTCATTGACCGACCGACTAGATCGTAATCTAGTCGGTCAGTGCTTGAACTATGACCGACTAAGTGCTCTAGGGCAATCACGTCTTTTCGCATTCTCGACCGACTTAATCTCATTCAATCTGATTGATTTTCATTTTAGTCGGTCTATTTCATTTCTCCAGCTCGAAAACCCCTCTAGCCCCGATCGTGACCCCTCGTCTTCCCGTCGTTCTCCGGCCATTTTTCCGGCCAACTCCGCCGCCAGTCGCCGTCGATCACTCCCCTAGGTATCTCCCTCCTTCCCAGATCTCGTTTTCATCTCTAGGGTTTGTCCTAGGGCTTGAATCATCCTCTAGGGTTTCGAAATTTCTCTTAGGGCTTTGAGCTTAGGTTGTTTGATTCTAGGGTTTGAGCTTAAGTTGTTTGATCTTATCCCGTCGCTTGATTGAACTCGTTGTGCCGTGACCATGGCAAGAACGAGAATCCCGATTACCTCCTCTGGGGCATCCCCCATGACCATAGAGGCCGCGACCGCTTCGACCCCTCCTAAGCATAGGGCCAAGACCACTCGACCCCCCTCTTCGTCTTCAACTCCGTTAGAGAGGAAGAGGACATCCAAGCCCAAACCTACCGGCCAATCTTCCAAGCCCAAAGCTAAACCCAAAAAGTTCCGTGCACCTACCCCTCCAGATGAGCATTCAGATAGTGATTCCGAGGATGATTCCGATGAAGAATACACTCCTGAGCATCCCGAGAAGGCACCTACTCCACCCCCTCCTCCATCTCCTCCTAAGACCCGTAAAGCTAAGGGTAAAGGCCCGATGCCAATCGGCAGTGTAGATATATCGTTGTGTCACGACGACCCTCAGTGTCTAGCGGCGTACAACTGTATAGAGCACTGCCCACTGCTGTTGGAGCATTACGTTCAGTTTTCTGATTTTCTTGGCCTTGCGGATCTTCTCTCCTATAGTGGCCTTTTGGACTACCTTAGATTTGACCCTAAGGCGAACCCACGACCCTATCCTCGCCTGGTCAAGCTGTTCTATGCCAATCGTGTCCGGGGTCAGTACGGTGAGACTCACTCCATCGAGACTTCTGTTTTGGGCACTCCGATAGTCCTCACGGCAGAGATCTTGGGGGAGTTGATAGGTTGCTCATCGTGTGGCCTCCTCCCGTCTGACATCTCTGTTGATGATATCTCCTCCCTCGATCAGCGGACCCTAGCTAAAATCTTCCAGGTTATCCCCCTGCATTCATTGGTGTCCCTTCCAAATCATTCAAGCCGAATGCTTGGGTGATTAACCTGATCTTGAAATCTTGCCTTCTTCCCAAGTATGGATCTTCTTCACTTCCATCTCAGCCGTTTCTGAAATTGATATACGCTCTTTTCATGGGTAGCGAGATTAATTGGGCTCGCATTATACTCGACAAGATGGACTCTTTCGAGTGTATTCGCAAGACCACTAAATCTGCGCACATCCCATATCCTTGTCTTCTGACCTTGGTTTTCCGTCGTTTTGGTGTTCCTTTGCCTCCGGATGATGAGCGTCCCTTGGGTCCTCCCCTGAACGTGACGGCCGTCAAGAAATCTCTTGCGGCACTCCGTCACGTGCAGCGGTCGACTCCTTCTGCATCCCAGGCCACACCTTCAGCTGCTTCAGTCCCTCCTCCTACCACCACACCTGATGATGTCGTTCGGTTACTTCGTCGGCACGAGTCTCGTTTGGCTCGTACCGAGGAGGTAGTTTACTGATGGCTCGTTTGATGGGCATTCAGCTTCATCCTTCCGTTTCTGAGGATGAGGAGATGGATGATGAGGATATTGATGAGCTTGTCACCTCCTTAGCTCGTGGCGCTGAGGCCGCTGCTGCTGCTGCTGCTACCACATCTGCTCCTGGAGCTGGCACCTCTTCCGGTGCTCCAGAGACTTCTGCACCAGTGGATCAGACTTCTGATGATGCTGCTGCTCCTGCTGACGACCCTGCTCCTGTTTTGCCTGCTGATGTTCATGTTGATACCCCAGCCGTTGAGCCAGTCATCGATGTCTCCACCCCTGCCCCGACGATCCCTTCTGTTCACACGCCACTCCTCCCAGCAGAGCCTGAGTCCACTCCCTCGACTGGACCCCCGGAGACTGCTGATACAGCCACTTCCTCGTGATCGTCTGTTTCGAGGCCTCTCCTGTGATCTTTGGATGATGCATCT
The DNA here is from genome assembly GCA_030789695.1 of Scilla litardierei. Lineage (NCBI taxonomy): Eukaryota > Viridiplantae > Streptophyta > Magnoliopsida > Asparagales > Asparagaceae > Scilla > Scilla litardierei. The sequence goes on from CM061130.1 coordinate 53,978,251, forward strand.
TATTGAGAGTGTTTTGGGTTAGGATGGAGTGTTGGCGTTGTTTTGATGTATTTTGATTTTATGGATGTCTGTGTATTTGATGTATTTTGGATGTTGATGTTGGTATGTCGATGATTATGTTGTACCTTTTTGATGTTGATATAGATGGTATGTTGCACTTGATATGATGTAGTCGATGTGATTTTTTGGTTGTACTCATGGTATTCATATATATATATACATCGATGTTCTCTTTGTTTTTACTTCGTCGTGCACATTTAATATTCATTCAATGTTTATGATATGTAAAATCGTCGCTTGACGCTTAAAAACTTGGTTAAATAGATTATATTTCTATGATTGTATAGAATTGTTTTCCATGCACAAATTTAACCAAGAATATTGAATATTGGAGGGTATGTTCCTTTATTCAATAAATGAATTAATATTTGGTATTTTTGATGATTTTAGTTTTAGCTTTTTGATAATGGACTATTTGGCACACCTTGATTTGATTTCATCACTTTTCCCTTGGTGTCGATTAGGTCCATCGTCAATATCTATTACTCCCGATGTTGGATTTTCCGTTTCCTAGTTGTTGTCGTTGTATGCCCCCCATTTTTTGGGATAATGCCAAAGGGGGAGAGATAATGATAATAAATATAAGGCAAATGAAAATTTAACTCAATTTCCAAGATTCTAATTTGATGTGTTAGATTCAGGGGGAGTTAAGATATATATAAGGATTTTCAAAATCCGATATTTCAAAAATCGATTCTCGTTATATATCTTACTCGTCTGATTGATGCAATTTATATATATTCATTTTGGAATTAACGTGTCATCAATGCAGGGGGAGTAAGTATTTTACATTTGAATCATTATTTTTGATTATTATTTATGTTGGTTTGTCATCACCAAAAAGGGGGAGAATGTTGAATATCGACTCCCCGGATTTGGTTTTGATGATGAGCAAACATAAATAATTCATGAACTAACAATTTGTGAGCGCAGTATTGGAGATCGTCGCCAAATTCACGAGAACAATCAAAGCGACATCTCAAGACTTCTCAAAGCTCGTATTCATTGCCTAACGCTTCGTTGAAGCTCTTGGACCGTTTTGGAAGTCATGAAGAATTGACCGAAGCTCTCGAAGACCGTTCATTAAGGTTTTATTTATAGTCTTTTAGCTTCGATCTATAGAATGTTAAGCCTTGAGTATATCTTACAATTCTATCTTCATAACGCTCATATCGTAGCTCTAGGATCTTAGTAGAAGTCCATTCTAACTTCCTCGAAGCATCGCGCTTCGATTCGGACTTGTTTGTGCATGTTAGTTGGTACAAGAAGAAGTACTGACCGACTAGATGGTGATCTAGTCAGTCGGCAGAGCTTCTTGGACCGACTAGTTTAAGTTAATCTTTTCTTGCTCAGTACTGTTTACAGTTAGTCGGTCTACGTTGACTCACCGACCGACTAGTTTGTGAACTAGTCGGTCAGTGATGCTTCTTTGACCGACTAGTTGTGCTTTACTGTACATGCCAAATTTCTCCTAAGCTACTGTTTATCGTTAGTCGGTCTAAGAACGTTTGGTGACCGACTAGTTGATAATCTAGTCGGTCAACATTTGTTCTTGGACCGACTAAATCAATTTGTATTCAGCCTATTTGTTTTTGCCTCTTAGTCGGTCGAAGTTCACTGACTGACCGACTAGTTGTGAAACTAGTCGGTCAGAAAGTCTTCTTGGACCGACTAGATTTCTAGGTCTGAAATTCTATCTCTTCTCAGTTCTTCACTTAGTCGGTACATGTTGCTTGACTGACCGACTAGTTGATGAACTAGTCGATCAGTGGTTGTTCTTTGACCGACTAGTTGCTTCAGATTTCTAACCGTTGGGATTTGACCTAACTTGTTTTTATGGGACCCTATAAATACGAACCATGGTCATTTCTGTCTAGGTTAGAGCTGCCATTAAGAGATTCATTGAGATTGAAAGAGATAGCCATTCTCACTCATTTCCAAAGCTCTCTTCCTCACAAGAAATCCATTCTCTCACTATCTAGATCTAGAATCCATCTTGAGAGAAGTTTGTTCTTGGTGAGCCCTTCAAGCTCTAGCTTGGTTCAAGTCTCCAAATCACTCCTAGGAACCCATTGCTGGTCATTTCTTTGGTGCTAGGTCTTGGTGACTTCATCTTCCTCAAATCCCTCCTTGCACCTATTTGGTAAGAAAACTCAAGGTATAGGATTTTGTGGTAAGATTGTTTATTTCATTATAAACTTGTTTATATTGCTTATTGATTCTCTCGGTTGAGAGAGAAGGTTGTGATCCCGGGTTGTGGGATTCACTATTGCCATTGCATGTATGATTTGATCTTGTGAAGGTTTTTCACAAGATATCATAGTGGAAATCTTGAGTTAGGGTTTCTAACTCAAGTATCCGGAGGGGATCCGGGTGGTTGGGACGTAGGATCATCGGGAACAAGTCGGAGAGACTTGGGTGGATCCGAACCCAGTAACATCTTTTGTTAGCTTGTTAATTTTGTTGTTGTCATCAATTTAAGCTTCTGCAAATTGATTTGGTAGTTGTTTGCACTATAATTAGGAATTATACTCCTTGTTATTTTTAAAGTACTATTCACCCCCCCTCTAGTACTTGTGCAGTAGCTTGTAGGGCATTACAAACGGGAGCGACGGCAGAAGTGGCAATCTCTGGAGCAGCAACAGTAGTGGCCTCAGGAGCACCAGTCGGAGCATCCACCGCTGGAGCGGTGGCAACAGGTGTGCTCTCGGGGTCACCAGCAGATGAAGCAGCAGCAGCACGAGCAAGCTCCTCAATGTCCTCCTCATCCAACTCATCCTCGTCAGAGAAAGACGGAGGGACCTCAATATCAAGGTGTCGAGCGATACGGCAGGGAATCTCCTCAGAACGAGCCTGATGAGACTCCAAACGATGAATCAAACAAACGACATCGGCAAGAGTGGTAGAGAGAGCAGCTGAGGCAGAGGCAGAGGCAGACGCTGAAGGTGTCGTCCTCTGAACATGACGGAGTGCCGCAAGAGACTTCTTAACGGCCGTCACATTCAGGGGAGGACCAAGTGGACGCTCATCGTCAGGAGGCAATGTGACACGGAAGTGACGGAATACCAGAGTCAACAAGCATGGGAAGGGGATATGAGCCGACTTCGTGGACTTGCGAATACACTCGAAAGAGTCCATCTTATCGAGTATAATGCGAGCCCAGTTAATCGAGCTCCCCATGAAAATGGCATAAATCATCTTCAAGAAGGGCTGGGACGGTAGAGATGAGGAGCCGTACTTGGGAAGCAAGCACGACTTCAGAATCAAATTCAGGACCCAGGCGATAGGCTTGAAGGATTTGGAGGGCACGCCAATCATGGCGGGAGGAATCTGGTGGAAAATCTGGGATAGAACGACCTGATCAAGGGAGGTGATATCATCAACAGAAATGTCAGAGGGGAGGAGGCCAGACGAGGAGATACCCAAAATCTCTCCTAAGATTTCTACTGTGAGGACTATAGGAGTCCCCAAAACAGTCGTCTCAACAGAGTGAGTCGCATCGTACTGACCCCGGATCCTATTGGCATAGAAAAGTTTTACTAGGCGAGGGTAGGGGTGAGGGTTCGCCTTCGGGTCATATCGAAGGTAATCGAGAAGACCGGAGGACGAAAGAAGATCGACGAGGCCTAGGAAGTCACTAAACTGGATGAAATGCTCCAGAAGCTGTGGGCAGTGTTCGATACGGTTGTAAGCCGCGAGACACAAAGGGTCGTCGCAACACAACGAGATATCGACACCGCCTACCGGCATCAGAGCCTTTCCCTTAGGCTTACGGGTAGACGTACGTGGTCGGGAGCTAGACTCAGGATGTGTAGGAGGAGTGGGTTCCCTATGTGTCTCAGGCTCGGGTCTATACTCGGTATCGAAATCGGTAGGAGAATGGAAAGAAGAGGGAGACGCAAGTTGTTTGGGCTTGCGCTTAGGCTTGGGTTGGTCTCTAGGTTGAGCACGGGGCTTCTCTTTCATCGTCCTCTTACGCTTAAGAGGGTTCAGTATGCTTCGAACGTCGTTTCGGATGGGTTCTCGTAGGTTGATTGGGATCCGTAGGGGTAGGTTCTACGGTCATCGGCGAGGGGCTAGATGGAGTGATCGGGATACGTGTACGAGCCATAATCGAGGCACGACACGACGCAAGAGAGATCAATTCGAAGAAACCCTAGCCGAAATCAAGAACCCTAGCACAACCCTAGGAATCGAAACCAACTAGAAATAAAACCCTAGCCGCTGAAAAACTAACCCTAGAGAGCAAATCCGAACCATAGGAAGCTAGGAGAGGGAGGAGAGTCACCTAGGAGGAGAGGGCGACGGTCGGCGACGGCGGGTTTGGTCGGAAAACGGCCGGAAGTCGAAGGGTCAGAGCGGGGGTCGGGGGTTTTGAGCTGAGAGAGAGAAGTTTCCGATCGACTAAAATGAGAAATAGCCGACTAAATCGAGTTTAAGTCGGTCGGGAGCTCAAAAGACCAAACAGTCCCTGGCACAACTAGTCGGTCACAGTTCAAGCACTGACCGACTAGATCACGATCTAGTCGGTCGGTCAATGAGCTTGAATAGACTAGTTGTAAACAGTGACTGAACCTAAGTTAACTGACAAGAATTAGTCGGTCTGTGTTCATTTACTGACCGACTAGATCTCAATCTAGTCGATCGGTCATTGAACATGAACCGACTAAAGAAGTCCAAAAATTGAAAATCTATGAAATTTGATTTCTCTCCAAATCACACTTGGATGAAACATCAAAATACTCTCATTAATCATTATACTACCCCATTAAACATCGAAAAACAGAAATTTGACGATTACGCACAAATCGAGCGAAAATTCCGAAAATTCAACAAAAAATCCCGAAAATTTCAATACTTCAAGCATGAGCAAATATAACGAATAGAATAACATGCAAGAATATTGAAAAAAAATGAATCCTATATCTCGGATTCGCCCATAATCCCCAATTCTCGACGCAACCGCACAAAGGAGTCCTCCTTTAGGGGTTTCGTGAAAATATCGGCGATTTGCTTCTGGGTTTCAACGTACACTAATATGATGTCCTTTTTAGCAACATGATCATCTAAGAAATGGTGTCGGACATCTATGTGTTTCGAACGGGAATGGTGTACCGGGTTCTTGGAAATACATATTGCACTTTGGTTGTCCATCATGATAGGGCAAGTATCACAGTTTATACCAAAGTCTTTAAGTGTGTGTCTCATCCAAAGAACTTGAGCACACGCGGCACCGGCGGCAATGTATTCCGCCTCGGTGGTTGAAAATGATACGGAATTTTGCTTCTTGGAAAACCAAGAGACAAGGGAATTTCCTATAAAATGGCAAGTTCCACTAGTACTTTTCCTGTCGGATTTGCATCCCGCATAATCGGCATCACTATATGAGATTAACTCATACGTGCAAGATTTTGGATAAAGTAATCCAAAATCAAGTGTATAACTTAGATAACGGAAAATATGTTTTACCGCTACTAAGTGAGACTCCTTAGGTTGAGACTGATAACGAGCACATACTCATACGGAAAACATAATATCGGGCCTACTTACGGTAAGATAAAGTAAACTACCTATCATACCTCGATATAGAAGAATGTCTACATCCTTACCGCCCGTATCCTTATCAAGATGCGTAGTCGTGCTCATTGGAGTCTTTTTCCCGGAGGCATTCTCCATTCCAAATCGCTTAAGCAACTCCACCGTATACTTCGTTTGGTGGATGAAGATTGCATCGTCCATTTGGCGAATTTGGAGACCTAAGAAATATTTGAGCTCACCCATGTGGCTCATCTCAAATTGATCCTTCATCACATTAGAAAACTCTTCGCAAAGAGCAAAGTTAGTATCACCGAAAATGATATCATCAACATATATTTGAACTAAAATTATATCATTATTCGAATACCTAACAAATAATGTGGAATCAACTTCTCCCATGTTAAAACCCAAATCCAAAAGAAAATTCTTTAAATGATCATACCAAGCTCGAGGAGCTTGTCTCAAACCGTAAAGCGCTTTCTTTAGTTTAAAAACATGATTTGGAAATTTTTTATTAATAAAACCCGGAGGTTGAGAAACATAAACTTCCTCAACAACATCTCCGTTTAAAAAGGCACTTTTTACATCCATTTGAAATAATTTAAAATCCTTATGGCATGCAAAAGACAATAATAATCTAATAGATTCTAATCTAGCTACCGGAGCGAAGGATTCTTCGAAATCAATACCTTCCTCTTGACGGTAGCCTTGAGCAACTAACCGAGCTTTGTTCCGGACGACGACTTGGTTTTTGTCGGTTTTGTTCTTGAAGATCCACTTTGTCCCTATGACGTGGTGGTTCTTCGATGGCAATGGAACAAGCTCCCAAACTTCATTCCTCTCGAATTGAATGAGTTCCTCCTCCATGGCTAAGATCCAAGCGCTATCTTCGCATGCTTCATTAACATTCTTTGGCTCTATCGAGGAGGCAAAGGCACAATGAGCGAAGTAGTTCACTTGCGATCTCTTCTTGACACTATCATGGATATTGCCAATGACTTGCTCATGAGGATGGTCACGAACGGTATGAAGCCGTTTGGGAATACCTTGATCACTAGGAACATTCTCAACAACTTCATTAGACGGGTTAGTCTCAATAGAATCAATAGAATCATTAGAGTTAGAATTACCAATTGAATCACATAAGACATCCATAGAGTCATCGTCATTAGTAATTCTAGTTGGAACAAATCCTTCATTAAATGACACATGAAGCGATTCCTCGATCGTTGAGGTTCGTTTGTTGAATATCCGGTAGGCTTTGCTACGCGAAGAATATCCAACAAAAATCCCCTCATCAGATCTTGGATCGAATTTGTCCAAACTACCATACGTGTTCTTAATAAAACATTTCGAACCAAAAACACGAAAATGTTTAACTTGAGGCAACCTACCAAACAACAATTCATAACAAGTTTGTTTAGTGTCGGGCCTCAAAAGTATTCTATTAAACACATAGTAAGCGGTATGTACCGCTTCCGCCCAAAATTGATGGCCAAGTTGGCTATCATCAAGCATAGTGCGAGCACATTCCACTAGCGTCCTATTCTTTCTCTCAACAACACCATTTTGAGGAGGTGCGCGAGGGAATGAAAAGGTGTGTGTAATACCAACTTCATCACAAAATGTCTCAAAAGACTCATTCTCAAATTCACCTCCATGATCACTACGAATAGTGACAATGGTGGTTCCTAAGAGATTTTGTACTTTCTTAACAAAAATTGTGAAGTTTTCAAAAGCTTCATTTTTATTACACAATGAAAATACCCAAGTAAACCTAGAAAAGTCATCAACGATGACAAGTCCATATCTAGCATTACCTAATGAAGCAACTCTAGTTGGCCCAAATAAATCTAGATGTAATAGCTCTAGAGGACGCTTAGAAGAAATTCTTTTCTTAGGTTTAAATGAAGATTTTGGAAGCTTGCCTCATTGACACGAGTCACAAAAGCTTTTCTTTTGAAAGACAAGCTTAGGGAAGCCTCTAATAGATTTAACTTGGAAAGCTTAAAAAGTGTTCCAAAGTTCACATGACCAAAACGTCGATGCCATAAGTGTTTTTCACTTGTGTTGGCAATAATACATTGTTCATGTGATCTTGGAAGATCTAGGATATATATATATCCTTATGGCATGTGCCGGAAAACAATAATTCATTATTATCTTTTCTTAAAATATGGCACATTCCTTTCGCAAAGTTAACTTTGTAACCTTTGTCACAAAGTTGACTTATTGAAATAAGATTGTGGTTTAATCCTTTAACAAGGTAAACATCACATATAAGGGGTTTAGAAGGATTACCCACTTTACCCACCTATGATGGTTCCGCTCTCGTTGCCTCCAAATACGACGCGGTTTCCATTTGCAATGGGAACCACTCCGGAGAGCAATTGAGCGTCACCCGTCATGTGTTTTGAACACCCGCTATCGAGTATCCAATTCCCCTTGGAGCTAAATTTAAATTTGTTGCTCCTTTTCTTTTTCTTTTCCTTGAGTACCTAAAGATAGAAAATTTCATATCATGGTACACAAGGTCATTGGGTCCAAAAGATTAGACCTTTGGAAGCCAAGTCCAATTGGACTTAGACTTCCCCACATAATTTCTACTATGCACAACATCCGAAAAATAAGCATTCATGTAAACTTGTTTTTCATCCATGCTTGTGTCATTTGGGCTCCAAATAGTGAAAATCATGGGAGCCCTCATCCTATTGGGTGCATGAATGTGTTGTTGGTTTCTCCGTGATGCATGTCGTGGATAGGCATAAGGAACATGATGGAATGGTGCATGTGGATAGTTATTCATACGATGATGTGGGTGAACATATGCATGTGTAGGAACACGTGCATGAGGGTGTCTCACATGGTGTGCACGTGCCCGTGAACGTGTAGCATAGAAATCATCATATGTGTGAGCCGGTGGAGTAGGACGTGTGTTCCTACGTGGCATAGTATTGGTGTACATATAAGCATGCCCCTTCTTTGGAGGTCCACCCAAAGTGGGTTTCTTTCTGAAAGAGGGTGTGGACGAGGTGGAAGCACCATTAGTAGAAGAACTACCAATAGAGTGTTTGCTACCACTCGTTGAGTCACCGGAAGTTGGCCTAACAAAAGTAGTGGCCGATTTGGATGAACTTCCCATCGTATACCCCAAGCCAATGTGGTGATTGGCCGGAATTAAGTCACTTAGGATTTTATCCAAATGGTCCTTACCCTTATTGAATTTATTAAGTCGGCCTAATGTGTTCTCATATTTCTCGGTGAGAGAACGCATAGAAGTATCCAAATTGGATACTTGTGATGTGAGCACATAAACACGAGATTTAAGATTCTCATTCTCAATACTCAAAGTCAAGGTTTGAGAAGTCAAATCCGCTATCTTGTGTTTCTCTGGATCTTCAATGCTAACATGTTCAAGTTGAGTCTTGAGATTAACAATCTCATTCTTCAACCATTCAACAACGGTGTCTTTGTTGGTGATGATAGTTTTAGGCGAGATTTGAATGCTAGCTAGGTCATCTTTTACTTTAGTATACCTATTTACTAATTTAGTATACTTAGACCATAAGTGAGAATTAGCATTCCTAAGGTCATCCATAGTTACCTCATCGCCTTCGTTGTCGCTATCATCGGAAGAGGAAGATCCTTGATCATGCTCCTCTCTTGCCATGAAGCACATGTGTGCTTGCTCCACTTGCTCATCGTCCGACTCTCCGCTTGAGGAATCCTCGGAGTCGGTGAATCTTGCACCGACAAGCCCCTTTTTGTTCCCTTTCTTGTACTTCTTGGACTTGTCGTACTTTGGCACCTTCCACTTCTCCTTTTGCTTGTTTAGAGGACACTCCGCTTTCATGTGTCCTGGCTTGTTGCATTTAAAGCACAAAGAAGAAGAAGAGTTAGATGAATTGAACTTTGATTTGTTTTTGAAGTTACCTTTCCGGAAGAACCGGTTGAACTTCTTGGCCATGAGTGCCATGGACTCCTAGTCCAACTCGTTTTCCGAGTTCTCATCATCGGTTGATGTGGAAGTAGATGGAGCGGTCTTGAAAGCAATAGCTTTCTTCTTTGGCTCTTCTTGTTGTAGGTAAGACTTCATCTTTTCCTGCAACTTCAACTTGCTATCCTTGGGTACTTCATAAGACATCAAGGTACCCATTAGTTGAACAATGGTATATTTGTTCATATCATTACCTTCCTCGATGGCGAAGGTACGCTTTTCCCAACTCGAAGGAAGTCCTTCGATAAGCTTCGAACATTTCTCCTTTTGGGTGTAGGATTTGCCGAGAGCCTCTAACTCGTTTATGATGTCGACGAAGCAAGCATAATACTCCTTCATCTTCTCACCCTGTAGCATATGAAACATCTCGTAATCTTTATTAACTACAACGAGTTTAGAGTCTCTTACCCTACTCGTCCCTTCATGTAATATGAGGAGGGAGTTCCATATTTGATATGCACTCTTACATGTGCATATTTTGTTGAAATCCTCGGGCTCCAAAGCACATTGCAAGGTGTTCATTGCCTTGGCATTGCTTACCTCCGCGGCGACCTCCGCGGGAGTCCATTTCTCGAAATCTTCTTCGGTTGGCTCGACATATTCCTTCATCGTGGTCCACCATAGTGAAGCACTCCGGAGAAAGGTTTCCATCCGGCATTTCCAGTACCCGTAGTTGGTACCGTTGAAGAATGGAGACCTTGTTGAGGAATGTCCTTCCATTACCGAAGACGCTCCTTCACGGTTCTTGAAGGTGCTATAGTCGGAAGGTGGACGAACGGTCTTGTTGTCGTTGGCAGACATAGCTATAGACTTGGCTCTGATACCAAATGTAATGCCCTGCTAAGCTACTGCACAAGTACTAGAGGGGTGGTGAATAGTACTTTAAAATAATTAAGAGGCTAATTCCTAATTACTTGCAAACTCTACCAAACAATGCAGAAAATGCGGAAATGTAAATGTTAGACAACAAAGAAAATGCGGAAATGCAAACAACGATATTACTGGGTTCGGATCCACCCAAGTCTCCCCGACTTATTCCCGGTGATCCTACGTCCCAACCACCCGGATCCCCTCCGGATACTTGAGTTAGAAACCCTAACTCAAGATTTCCACTATGAAATACTTGTGAAAAACCATCACAAGTCAAATCATACACAAAGTAATTTGTGACTCCCACAACCCGGGATCACAACCACACTCTCACAACCGAGAGTGAAACTTACAATATGAAATTGAAATTAAATAAGAAACTTCTTACCGACAAAATACCTATGCCTTGAGTAATGCTTACGAATTAGGGCAAAGATGATTTTGAGGAAGAAGAAGTGGCACCAAACCCTAGCTCCAAGATGTAGATCAGCGATCGAGAGCTATGGGGATGTTGGTGACCTAGAATCAAGCACTTGGCTTGGAAGGCTTCACACTCAATGAATCTCTCTTTGGAAGTAAGAGTGAGGAGAGATTATTGAATGGTATGAAAGATCTTTGAATGAGCTTGGAATGATTTCTCTTGATCTCTAAACTTGAAATAATATCAGCCTTGACTGCAATGAATGCAGCACATCAAGTATTTATAGGATAGAGGAGAGAGAGAAAGAAAAACGTTTCAATTAATGCTCCAACGGCTCTTTTCTGAACCCAACTAGTCGGTCAAAGAACAACCAACGACCGACTAGTTCATCAACTAGTCGGTCGGTCATTTAACGTAGACCGACTAATGGAAGAACAGCCAAAAGGTTGAAGCACAGACAAAAGGAATTAGTCGGTCCAAGAAGAGTAGCTGACCGACTAGTTTCACAACTAGTCGGTCGGTTACTCAACTGAGACCGACTAACAGATAAAACTGAAGTCTGAGCACAAATAGACTTATTCGGTCCAAGAACAAATGTTGACTGACTAATTCACCAACTAGTCGGTCTCCAAATGAGCATAGACCGACTAACGATAAACAGTAAGTTAGGTGAAAATTGGCATGTACAGTAAAGCTAAACTAGTCGGTCCAAAAGGAACGTTGACCGACTAATTCAACAACTAGTCGGTCGATAAATGAACACAGACCGACTAAAGATAAACAGTAGCTCAGGCTCAAATGTGCATGTACAGGTGTTACGCCTATTTGACCGAGACCCAAAAGTCACGAGCCCAGGAGCCCGACCACAGGTCGAGAGCCCATCTGCATCCTCAAAAGCCCATTGAGCAAAGGCCCTATAAAGGACCTTCTCGAACGTCGATCCGACCCGGTCCCAATAACCCGCTGGTCACTCGCCCACTCCTGCGAAAACCACTCTCCCGGACGCGCGACCACTAATGGCGATAATGGGAGGGAGCTGGCATGGCGGAAAGTGCGGCAGCGAAGGGGGACTGATGGGGGCACGATCGATGGCGGGCGTGGGACGTGGGCCAGGGGCAACCGCGCTGGGAGCTCTACAAAAGGGCCAGGAAGACGACGAAGAAAAGGACCGCATCTCAGGTAACAAAACCTAAGGTACTCCATCAACGACCTCGTTCCCCCAATTCATCTCCTTCCTCCCCCGCTCGCGCCGAGAGACGCCGTTACGATCTCCTCACGAGTCGGACCGTCTCCGCCGGGCCTCCTTTCTCAGATCTCTATCTGACTTAGGCATCGGAGGGGATTTGGCCGGAACCAAGGTCCGGCCCCCTGACGAGCGTTCTCGTCTGCGCAGGTGGACAACAGATCAACGGGCTGAGGCTACCCCTCGCCCCTCGCCGACCACTCGATCAACCAGACAGTGAGGCTCCCCCTCACCGTCAGCCTGCCGTGGCCGAGCACGTCCTACCAAGGCCGAGCGTCCTAATCGGGCCCGAGACTCACCCTCGCCACCCGTCGGCCGTGCGTCTACCCGGGCGACTGAGGCTACCCCTCGTCCCCCTTCCAGCCGAGGCCGAGCACACCTGTCCGAGGCCGAGCGTCTCAACCAGGGCCGAGGCTTCCCCTCGCCCCTTCTGCATCGATTCGAAGCCCCCGAGGGACCCAAAGCGGGCCCCTTGACCACGTTGACCGGGTTCTCCACGGTCAACGCTTTGTAGTGAGAAAACACTCTGAAACATCTGGCGCCGTCTGTGGGAACGAAAACTGTCCCACGAAGAAACAAACCACATCTGCGATGACGCGGCCTCCCTCCTCTCGGCGAAAGAAGGGCGAGGCCCCGACGTGGGGCGACAGGCCCCGCCATCGTTGCCAAGAATGGGCACGGGACCGACGCGAGGAGAGTCATGAGGAAAGGGCCGGGATGCCCTCCCCTTCCCCACCGGTCGGGAGACCGAGTGCGCCCATAACGGCACGCAGCTCGGACGTGGCTTTGGTGGTATCAGTGGTCATAGACACTACCTTAGTGCGACGGCTGCTTGTTGACACCGGCAGCTCCTGTGACGTCCTATTTATGTCAACCCTGGCGAAGATGGGCCGGCAGAAAGAAGACTTGCGACCTCGTTCGGGACCCGTGGTCGGATTCACGGGTCACTCCACCCCCATCATCGGCACTATCCATCTCCCGGTAACGCTCGGAAACACACCAGACTCTGTGACCCTAGCGGTGGAATTCATCGTATTGGGGATCGGGTCAGAATACAACGGGATCATCGGCCGACCCCTACTCAACGCCGTCGGCGCGGTGGTCTCGACCCTCCATCGGACCATTAAGTTCCGAACGCCGGGGGGGATGGGGCAAGTCGAAGGCGACGCGGGGAGACCGAATACCTGCTATCAACTGGCGGAGGAAGGTCCCGAGGATCGACTAGCTGACCGGATGGCCGCGCTTGACTTAAGGAGTGGGCCCAGGCCCACCCCTGCGGAGGAGCAGGAGCAAATCCCGGTCACGGACATCGAGGGCCGGTTCGTCTCGATCGGGAGAGGGCTAAGCCCGGACCTAAGGGACCAGCTGATCGAATGCCTGGAGGCGAACCTGGACATCTTCGCCTGGTCGCCTGAAGACATGCCCGGCGTGGACCCCCAGGTGATCGTCCACCAGATCAACGCCGACCCCAACTTCAAATCGGTTTGGCAGAAGAAGCGTAACCTGGGCGGCGAGAAGATGAAGGCCGCCTCCGAGGAAGTGGAGCGTCTCCTCGATGCCGGCTTCATACGAGAAGTCTGGTACCTGGAGTGGCTGTCGAACGTGGTGATGGTCAAAAAACCCAACGGGAAGTGGCGAATGTGCGTGGACTTCAGTGACCTCAACAAGGCCTGCCCCAAGGATAGCTACCCCCTGCCGCGCATCGACCACCTGGTGGACAACGCCTCGGGATACGAGATGCTAAGCTTCATGGACGCTTACTCCGGGTACAATCAAGTCCAGATGGACCCCCGGGACGAAGAGATGACAGCCTTCACGACGGACCGGGGAACCTACTGCTACAAGAAGATGCCCTTTGGCTTGAAGAACGCGGGGGCCACCTACCAGAGAATGGTCAACAAGGTGTTCAGCTCCCAGATCGGGAGGAACCTAGAAGTCTACGTCGACGACATGCTTGTCAAGTCAAGGCGACCGGAAGACCACATCGCCGACTTGCGGGAGACCTTCGAGCGGTTGCGGCGACACCACATTCGGCTCAACCCCGCGAAATGCACGTTCGGGGTAAGATCTGGCAAATTCTTGGGATTTATGATAACTAATCGTGGTATTGAAGCTAATCCCGACAAGATCGAGGCGCTGGTTAACATGCGTGAGCCGACGACGATCAAGGAGCTACAGAGGCTGAACGGGCGCATCGCAGCCCTGGGGCGATTCCTTTCCAAATCAGCGGAAAGATCGCTTCCCTTCTTCAAGGTCCTGAGGAAAGCAATCGCGGAACCTCCGAACAATAGGAAGACAATACTCTGGGACGAAGACTGCTCCTGGGCATTCGGGGACCTCAAAGAGTATCTCCGCAGCCCCCCTCTCCTGTCCAAACCCCGGGAAGGGGAGTCGCTGAGCCTTTACCTGGCGTGCGCGGAGGAAGCTGTGAGTTCGGTGCTGATCCGGGAGGACGGCGGGGTGCAATGGCCGGTATATTACACGAGCCGGATCCTGAAGGGGGCGGAGGTGCGATACTCGCCCATGGAGAAACTGGCGTACGCCCTCGTCCTCTCAGCGCGAAGGCTCCGACCCTATTTCCAGGCCCACACCATACTGATCCTGACCGACTCACAGCTAGAACAGAACCTCAAGAGATTCGATCGAATGGGAAGGATGCTAAACTGGGGAGTGGAACTGAGCGAGTTCGACCTCCGATTCAAACCGCGCACGGCCATCAAGGGACAGGCCCTAGCCGACTTCATCGCCGAATGCACGACGGAAGGAAATGGCCCCCCAGAGGGAGAAGGCCCGGGGACGGTAACTGCTCAACCCTTGTCCTTTCTTTTGGCTGACTACTCTCAACCAGAGGATCCAGGAGCGTGGATAGTTCATGTGGACGGGTCGGCCACGTAGTCAGGAGGAGGGGCCGGGATTGCAATCCGATCTCCGGAGGGGAACATCATGGAATACGCGTTGCGGTTCGAGTTCCCGGCCACGAACAACGTGGCGGAATACGAAGCTGTGATCAACGGCCTGAGGCTGGCCCTGGAGCTCGGGGCCGAGTCCGTCCGCCTCCTCAGCGACTCGAAGCTCATTGTCAACCAACTCTTAGGGAATTACGAGGCACGGGAGGAGGCGATGCAGAGATATCTCCCAGTCGCCAGAGCGGCGATGTCCAAATTCAAGGACGTGGAGGTCTTACACCTCCCACGATCGGAGAATGCGCAGGCCGATGCGTTGTCAAAACTGGCCTCGTCCTCGCCAAAGGAGCTGGGCCACACCATCTACGTAGAGAACCTGCCGTCCCCCAGCACGATGGAGCACGAGGTGATGGCGATCGACCAAGAGCCCACCTGGATGGACCCGATCATCCGATACCTCACCCACGGAGAGGTGCCGACCGATGGGGATGAGCGCCGAACCCTGGAGAGAAAAGCACTCCGATACGTGATCCATGAGGGGACGCTCTACCGAAGACGCTGGACCAAGACGAACGTCCTCCCATACCTGAAGTGCATCGGACCGCAAGAAGCTGACTACGTCCGACGGGAGGTTCACGACGGGATCTGCGGGAATCACCACGGGGGCAAGATAGTCGCGCAGAAGATCTTAAGGCAGGGGTACTACTGGCCGACCTTGGCCAAAGATGCTACAAGCTACGTGCAGAAATGCCAAGAATGCCAGAGGTACGCCCACCACATCTCGACTCCTCCGTCAGAGCTCATCCCCATCGTGAGCCCCCTCCCCTTTGCGAAATGGGGGCTCGACATCCTCGGACCGTTCAAGCCAGGACGAGGGCAGCGGAAGCACCTGATCGTGGCAGTGGACTACTTCACCAAGTGGATCGAGGCCGAGCCGTTGGCAACCATCACGTGGAAGAAAGCGAAAAGCTTCGTGTGGAATTCCATCATCTCCCGATTCGGAGTACCACGGGCCATCGTCACAGACAACGGGAAGCAGTTCGATTCAGCAGGGTTTAAAGATTTTTGCGAGGAATGGGGAATCAAGCTCCTCTTTGCCTCGGTAGCACACCCCCAGACCAACAGGATGGCAGAGGCGGCCAACAAGTGTATCATAGAGCCCCTCCGAAAGAAAGTGAAGGACGCCGAAGGGAACTGGCCGGAAGAGCTCCCCGGGATACTCTGGTCATACCGGACGACCCACAAGGAGGCTACTGGCGAGACCCCCTTCATGCTCACCTACGGGGCCGAGGCGGTGGTACCGGTCGAATTGGGTGAAGAATCTCTTCGCCTCAAATACTTTGACGAAGATCGGAACTCGCAGGGCCTAGGGCTCAGCCTGGAGCTCCTCGACGAGCGACGGGAGCAGTCACTGGCCACCATCGTCTGCCAAAAGCAGAAGGTGGCCCGATACTACAACGCTCGGGTGCGGGGGAGAAGCTTCCACCTCGGGGACCTGGTCCTCCAGAAAGCGGGCTTCACCACCGATACCGCTTGCAAAGGGAAGCTCGCGGCTAGATGGGAGGGACCCTACAAAGTCGTCGAGGTCCTCGGACCCGCAGCCTACCGACTAGCCGACATGGAAGGGAGAGTTCTCACTCACACTTGGAATGCGGAATATTTACGCAAGTACTTTCAATAGATGTATCGTTTCCTATGAAATAAATCTGTTTTAAATTCATTCCCTTCCAGATAAAGCAAAAAGGTATACAGGAGGATACACGCAGAGGTCGAGGGGCATTCCCCTCCCTCATTTTTCTCCGGGGGCGCCAGGGGAGCCACAGGCTGGAGGCTCACTAGGGTCTCCCCCTTACTCCGTTCGGCGTCAGAGTACATCCGAAGTTTCTCGAAGTTGATCCCCGAGAGCGGGAACTTCTCTTGGATCTCGGACTGGCACCGGGCGAAGCCCTTCTCGTACGCCTCCAACAAGGCGGTCTCCACAAAGGAGGTGGCATACTCCGCCACGGCATCCTGAGAGATCCGGGCAGGATCCACCTCCTCGAGCCCACGCAGCCGAGCCTCTAGGGTCTCTACCTGGCGTTGGTGCTCCGCCCTCTCCTTCTCGATCTCCCGGGATTTCTCTCCTAGTTGGGCAGCAAGGGCCCTCGCCTGCTCCTCCGCCGCATCCAGACGATCGGAGAGCTCCGAGGCTTCGAAGGCAGCAGCCGGGCCGGGGACCTGCTTGACCCCTCCAGACGCGTCGACGTCTTTTAAAAGAGAGGCAAGCCGCGTCTCGGCCTCGGACTTCGCGGCCAGAGCCACAGCTCTCTCACAATCCGCCGCCTCCAGGGCAGAGGACAGCTCAGTTATGCGGGAGTTCAGGGATTGGACCCGCGCTTCCTCCAACTGACCAGCTTCCTCCTCCTCCTCGCCAGGGACCTCAGGGCCTAGCCCAGCCACGGATTTGGCTTTGGGAAGAGCCGCGAATTGGCGCCTCATCGAGAGGCCCACCGAGGACAACTGTGCCAAAGCGACGAAGGTAAGATGGCAAAAACAGCTGGAGAACGGGGGGACAAGCAGAGACACACTACCTGTTGGCCAGCCTGGATCACGAAGGTAGCCAAGCAATCACCTCTGACTCCGTCCAACACTGCCTGGTCAGGAGGGAGACAACAGTTCTCGGCCACTCGAGCGGCGGCTCCACGGCTCGAGAACACCGACTCCTTCTCACCCACTGGAAAGCGTGGACAAAGAAGACCCTCCCCTGACGAAGGGAACTCGCCAGGAGCAGAGCGAAACGCCCCAAGATACCGACTGTAAGCATCAGGGAGGGAGCCGTCCGGAAGAGGCGAAGGGCCGGCTCACGGCCAAGCAACCTCAACGGGAGCAGGATGAGGTCGGTCAGCAGTCGGCTGAACGTCGACCCCCTCGACCCCCTCACGGAGCCTCTTGGGAGATCCCTGCAAGGGGAGAGAGGGAGACGACGTCTTCTTTCGCTTCGAGCCTCCGGATGCGGTCACAACCCGCTGCTTCTTCCGGACCGCCAACACATGGTCCCTTCTGCGCGGATCCGGGTTTGGGGCCTGCACGAGAGCGCTGGCAGGAGAAGGGCCAAGAGGGAACCCACCTGCACTCAAAGAATAAATGAGAGACAGAGCAGAAGCTGGGCGACCTCGAGGGGCGAACGCTCAGAGCAGCTTACCTAGGGGCCACACCGTCTTACGCAAATTGAGGTCACTAAAGAGGAAGTCGATCGAGCGCTCCCTCGGAGGAATTGACAACATGTCCCTCACCGTCTGCTGCTCAGCGACCGTCGGCTCACCCAGGTTAAGAACAACGGCACCGGCCGCCACCCACCGAGCCGGGAAGTGTACGCCCGAGGGGAATGTGACGAACACGTATTCCCCCTTCCAGCGTTTCAGAGAGCTCGGCAACCCCAGCACCAGGGACATCTTCGGGCGGGCGCTGATGTAAATCCATGCCCCCGATTGGTGGAGGCTCAGGCGGTAGAACTGGGCAAAGAGGCGGAGAGAGGGCACCACACCCTTCAGCATACAGACGACAACGAACCCGACGAGGATCCCGACGGCGTTGGGACAGAATTGACACAAGCACACATTGTGGGCCCGAAGGAACTCCACGATAAAAGGATGAAGCGGGAAACGAAGCCCGAAGTGAAAGCACCTCTCATATATTCCGACCTCATTGGGACCAGGAGAGCAGATCCGCTCGTCGGCCCCAGGGGCACGAGCCGAGTAGGGCGGAAGCAGGTAGGAGGAGCGCATACTCCCGATGGCGGTGGCACAGATCGACGAAGGCCACGCCAAGACCTCAGAAGGAACCCCTGAAGGATCATCCCCATGCTGGCTAATCGCCGAAGGAGTGCCACCCGCCAGACCTGGAGCCGCATCGTGCTCCGACCGAACCGAACCCGTAGCAGAGGAAGACGACATGGGGCAGAGCTCAGACAGAAGGGGGATCAGCACAAAGAAGAAAGGCGACGGGATGGCGGCTCACGAATCCCTCGGCTTCTCCACTTAAGACGACTCCACGAACGGCAGGGATAAGCTTGCCGCTACACGTGGCAACATCCGAAGGCTGACGGCGCTTCGGAACCCGCGCCTTAAAAACATCGAACGGGCCAACTCATGATGACGACTAATAAATGAGTCGGCATCGACTGGAGAGCTTGTCAAAATCAGCAGAAGTCACATCGGCCGAGTCAAACCGGCCGAGGCCGATCAACCCGACCGATGGGGGCAATTGTTACGCCTATTTGACCGAGACCCAAAAGACACGAGCCCAGGAGCCCGACCACAGGTCGAGAGCCCATCTGCATCCTCAAAAGCCCATTGAGCAAAGGCCCTATAAAGGACCTTCTCGAACGTCGATCCGACCCGGTCCCAATAACCCGCTGGTCACTCGCCCACTCCTGCGAAAACCACTCCCCCGGACGCGCGACCACTAATGGCGATAATGGGAGGGAGCTGGCATGGCGGAAAGGGCGGCGGCGAAGGGGGAATGATGGGGGCACGATCGATGGCGGGCGTGGGACGTGGGCCAGGGGCAACCGCGCTGGGAGCTCTACAAAAGGGCCAGGAAGACGACGAAGAAAAGGACCGCATCTCAGGTAACAAAACCTAAGGTACTCCATCAACGACCTCGTTCCCCCAATTCATCTCCTTCCTCCCCCGCTCGCACCGAGAGACGCCGTTACGATCTCCTCACGAGTCGGACCGTCTCCGCCGGGCCTCCTTTCTCAGATCTCTATCTGACTTAGGCATCGGAGGGGATTTGGCCGGAACCAAGGTCCGGCCCCCTGACGAGCGTTCTCGTCTGTGCAGGTGGACAACAGATCAACGGGCCGAGGCTACCCCTCGCCCCTCGCTGACCACTCGATCAACCGGACAGTGAGGCTCCCCCTCACCGTCAGCCTGCTGTGGCCGAGCACGTCCTACCGAGGCCGAGCGTCCTAATCGGGCCCGAGACTCACCCTCGCCACCCGTCGGCCGTGCATCTACCCGGGCGACTGAGGCTTCCCCTCGTCCCCCTTCCAGCCGAGGCCGAGCACACCTGTCCGAGGCCGAGCGTCTCAACCAGGGCCGAGGCTTCCCCTCGCCCCTTCTGCATCGATTCGAAGCCCCCGAGGGACCCAAAGCGGGCCCCTTGACCACGTTGACCGGGTTCTCCACGGTCAACGCTTTGTAGTGAGAAAACACTCTGAAACAACATGGAAAGTTCAACTAGTCGGTCACAGAAGCATCACTGACCGACTAGTTCACAAACTAGTCGGTCGGTGAGTCAACTTAGACCGACTAACTGTAAACAGTAAAGAGCTTGAAAATGACTGACAAAAACTAGTCGGTCCATGAAGCTTTGCCGACCGACTAGATCACCATCTAGTCGGTCAGTTCTTCTTCTTGAACCAACTAATATGCACAAGAAGTCGCGAATCGAAGCGCGAAGCTTCTGGAAAGATTGTATGGACTTCTACTAAGATCCTAGAGCTAAGATAGGAGCGTTATGAAGATTTAAACCGTAAGACCTGCTCAAGGCTTAACATTCTACGAAAGAAGCTTAAAGACTATAAATAACACTTGAAGATACCGTCTTCAATAGCTTCAATCGAATCTTCATGACTTCTAAAATGGTCCATAAGCTTCAACGAAGCTTTAGGCATACGATCACGTGCTTTGAGAAGTCTTGAGACGTCGTAATTGATATTCATATGAATTTGGCGACGATCTCCATAACTGCGCTCACAAAGTGTTAGTTCACGATATATTTATGTTTGTTCATCATCCAAAACCAAATCCGGGGAGTCCAATATCCAACACCCCTTGCATATCTCTGCATATTCACGATCACATCATTTCGCTAGCACTGCCACGTCTAGCTTGGGGGAAGTCAAATTTTTTGTGTGTGCTGTCGTGTGTCGTTTTTCTTTGTGTGTTTTTTTATTTGTCGTGCCGTGTGATTTTCTTTTATTTATTTATTTTATTTTCTGTTTATGTGTCGTGTGGTGTGATCTTTAGTTTTATTCTTATTTTCAGTTTCGTTTGTGTGATTTTCTTGTCTTTCGTGTCTTTTTGTGTCTGTGCGTATTCCCCCCCCCCCCCATATTCATTGCTCTCCCGTATTTCATTCTATTGCATTGATGGCAATGCAAGTTTCAGCTTGGGGGAGTCGAACTTCGTGCGTCATTTGTCCCTTTTTCTTCGTTATTTGAGTCGTTTTTCTCCGTGTTTTTCTTTTCCTTTTTCTTTTCTTCTTTTTATCTCTTTCTCCTAGAGATGAATCCTATGATGAATTGCCACGAAAATCACACGCACACCTAGCACGGCTTCGATAATCACGCTCACTAGCCTTAGGAAGTCGAGTCCTCTTGCATTTCATGCATCGTGGGTCCACTTAGCTTTTATGTGAGTCGTGTGTCATGACTAGAGTTGGGTGTGCTTCTACTTTGTGATTGTGTTTTATATACCTGTCCAGGAATGGCCCCTAGATTATCATGCTTCGATTTGAATATGCGGTATTTGTTTCTCCTGTCTGCTTCTACATGCTATATATATATATCGTATACTTCATTTTTCATGTGTCGGGATTCCACAATTAAGGACTAGGATAACCCATTTAGCCCATTCTCTAATTAGCGAGAATAGTTTCATTTGCCCAAGTGTTTAGAATCCGATTTCATTTTTATTTTACTTGGTGCAAATCCCCTCATCGTGTACCATTCTCCCACTTGGGAGAGTACACATGTATATATCCCAAAATCCAAAAATCCAAAAAAGAGAGAAAAGAAAAACCCAAAAAAAGAAAAGAGAATGAAAAAAATATGTATAGCCAAAAATCCAAAAAAAATACAAATACCCAAAACCCATAAATTTCCAGTGTGAATATTTTTCATATCTACCGAGAATAAAGGGAAGGCGAGAGTTTGCACCGAGTGTTCTACTCCACATCATCTCTACCCCCATCGTTTTCGAAAACACTTAGCCTAGGAACTTTTTAGCTATTATCTAGGCTATAGTGTGGTGATTTCCTTAACCCTAGTTGTGGAGTCCCTGACACATGATATGTTTCGATTCTTGCTCTATTCTCATGCATGCTTGAGCTATATATTCACCGCTTAATTCAAATCGAATCGATATTTGGGTCATTTCTGGGATTTGTGTATATGGAGCTTACTGCACGATGTAGATAGTGACACCGACTGCTAGCACACGACCACACTCACTCGCGCTTCACCACGTGGGCCCACGACACTTGTCTGGACTCGTATTCCTTGATTTAGTGATGTGATTTGGCATTTGTCTGCTTGGTGTGTCGTTTTTGGTTTTGTTGGCCCTGACGGGCGATTTAGGATTTAGAGTTCTCTTCTTTCTCTCTTTCTCTCTATTTTCTCCCTCGGAGCTCCTACTTTCACTCGTCTTCCTCGATGACGAGGAAGAGTTCAGCTTGGGAGATTTTGACGTGCGTTTATATTTCATATATTCACGCACGTTTTCTTCTGTGTTTTTCCGCTATTTTCTGCCGTCTTGTATTCGCTTTCTCGTGTTTTCTTGTTTTCTTTCATTTTTCCGTGTTTTTGTATGTTTGCAGGAGTTTACTGGTGTAGGGGACATAAAATAACGATATCATGAGTCCCTGAAGCAACGGGAGGAGTCATGCGTGATCTAGGGGGTCAAACGACGAATATCGCATCTTTCAGCCCCCCCACCCGATCGGTTGGACACAGCCAACCGATCGGGTGATGCACACGTGCACGACCCGGTCAGCCGCTGAAGCAACAGTAGTATCAACTGACCGGGTCACCGACTGGTTCAACCGACTGATCTCTCTGAAAACTGGAGCTGAAAATCAACCGATCGGGTGATCTTCACCCGATCGGTTCACCTGTAGCCGTTTCCCCGAAGAAGATGACCCAGAGAGCTCACCCGACCATGCTAGAACGTCCGAAGTTACTGTCTTTTGGAGCAACAAATCCAACCGATCGGTTGATTTATCAACCGATCGGTTCACCCGACGACGATCAAGATCCAAACGACGAGCAACTTCCATCAACCGACCGTGTCGTCTGACCGGGTGAAGACTCGAAGATGGCTGTCGAACTTCGCAGCAGGTCACCTGATCGGGTGATTCTTCACCCAATCGGGTGATGTCATTTTCAATAAATACAGAACCTAGGTTTCCAGATTCGAGAGTTGTTATTTTTTGATGTTTTTTCTCTCTCTTGACGGCTGTAATTTTTCAAATATTAGTAAGTTGTCTGATCTTTATCAAACTTTAATATAATGTTATTTGCATTCCGCTTACTACTTTTCAATCGCCTGATCATGTTTCTAACGGTCGATTTTGATTTAGATTGCTTTTTAATAAATATGTGTGAGTAGTTCCCAAATCTGTGATTTTGGTGGAAACCCCTTCGTGGGTTCTCCCCGATGCGTCCATAGGACTAGGAGATCGATAGGGATTAGGAATCAATCGGTTACGTGGGGTGTTTTATTGTCATCGGTGGGAAAAAGACCGCCTTTGACCGTTGGGCCAAGGGGGAATAAACTTGGCGGTTGACTCCCTAGCCATAGCTCATGCCCTTAGCGTAGACGTCGAATCCTAGCACGCGGGAGCAGCAGGATGAGACGTAGGGAGTTATCGTTGTGAACTTAGTGCTTCCGGAATCGGTCAGTGTTAATGGACATGGGAATGCCCACTGACCAAACCCTGGTAGTCCGGCGTATCATCATGGGCACCGACCGGAATATCGGGCCCATGGGACGCTGGTATCACTCTTAGAGGCAACGTCTCACCATTAGACCCTGGTATCACTCTTAGAGGCAACGTCTCACCATTAGACCCTAATTCGGATCGCTTTCCTACCCGTAGGCCGTGTTGGCGAGAATCGCACGATAGGGTGGAAACCGAAGTCCCGAGTTTCCTTTTATATCGTTTATCCCACGCATTCTATTTTCCGTGACAACCCATTTACCGATTCGGGCTAGCTCGCCCATGGGGTGAATTTGGTCCTTCTTGACACAAGCACAACCACGCCTCTCTGAGTTCGACCCCCAAGCCACACTACAACACCGTGCGCTTGCGGTTATAAATATTTAAATCTCACGCCCCCAATCATATATTGCACACATCTGATACGCACATCGCGGGGACGTCAATAAACACTATTCGATCCCACCTTCTAGTGTTGTCCGCATAGCCAGGGACCTTACATGGGTGTCATTAATATAGTTGAGGGCACCTACCTTAGGAATCATGTTATATGTGATTATCTTAAGGAGAAGGCATGGAATACGCTTCAAATTAATGGCGGACATGCCAATCCGAAAATCAGGACTTAATTGATTGAGGATTTCAGGATCATCCATGTGGATTGAAATGGGATGTTGAGCACAACGAGGGATATGGATACTTTGAGTAAGATTATTATATGTGAGATGAATGGGAATTCCTTTAACGATGGTGTCAAGGAAAACGGGACCTCCTTTCTCTACCGAAGTTATGTTGGAATAGAATTCCTTTAAAAGAGTAGGTTAATAAGGAAGGTGATCATTCCAAATGGTGAAGAGAGAAATGGTGTTGAGGAAATGAAAGAGGTTGTAGTTGAGGATAACCAGATCTGAAAAATTTATGGTTCGTTCCGGGAAGAACGAAGCTCTTTCAACCGTTGCAGCCAGATTTGGGCGTCGAGGATGGCGAGGATTTGAAGAGGAAGCAATCAAAGAAGGGTGGAGTGCTCCTACAGAGAATTTGTGTGATCTCTCTAGAAATATAGAGGATTTTTGGCTATATTGTGCCTTTGGTTTTCTCATGGTGAAGAAGAAAGACCCATGGGGTTTAAATAGAAGATTTGAGTGGAAAATTCGAATTTTGAATCAAGAAGCCGAATTAAAACTTCCTAATAACTCCTAAGACGTTTTAGGAACTTCTGCAATGTTTTTGAGAGGGAAATCTAGCAAGAAATCGTGCAAAACAACGTTCAGAAACTGTTGTTCTTCGGCTGTCAACAGCGATTAGTCAACTAGTTTTGATAATTGTTCGACCAGTCGGGGATTTTTATGGAGTAGGTTGGGCATTAACTGAAATAATTCAAAATAAATTATAAATTAAGTTTCGGACAAAGAGACTGATTGATGGGTTGTTGCATTGGGAA
Source organism: Scilla litardierei (assembly GCA_030789695.1). Taxonomy (NCBI): domain Eukaryota; kingdom Viridiplantae; phylum Streptophyta; class Magnoliopsida; order Asparagales; family Asparagaceae; genus Scilla; species Scilla litardierei. Next base: position 54,003,430 of record CM061130.1, read on the forward strand.
GGTAATTGTGTAAGAGGTTTTGACCATGTGTAAGTACTTTTGTACTTAAAGTGTAAAAGGGTGTAAGAGAGAGGTCAGGTCCTTAGTACTTGGAAAGTACTTTGTGTGATGGAAATTTATCATTCAATGTTTTGAATGAAAAATCCGGTTTTGACAAAATATAAAAATAATTTTATGTTAAGTATATTTTATTAATATAATAAGTGATTCTGGATCGTTAGTCGACTAGTATCAAGAATTGATCGACTAAGTCAAAAATGCATTAATTCAGGAAAATCCAGAAAAATTATAAAATGATACTAATGTAATATCTATTCTATAAAGCATGAATAATTTGAATTTTTTCCCAATCAGCAGTCCAGTCATATTGCTTTGTCCCAGTCATAAGTCATAGGGTTGATGACTAGGTTAAGATGATTGCATATAAATTTGAATCAAAAATTTGAATTCATTTGAATTTGGATTGAATTTGAACTCAGTTGTAACTGACGTGCGTTTATTTTTCATATATTCACGCACGTTTTCTTTTGTGTTTTTCCGTTATTTTCCGCCGTCTCAGATCCGTTTTCTCGTATTTTCTTGTTTTCTTTCACTTCTCCGTGTTTTTACGTGTTTGCAGGAGTTTGCCAGCGTAGGGGATGTTTAACAACGATATCATAAGTCCCTGGAGCAACGGGAGGAGTCACGCGTGATCTAGGGGGCCAAACGAAGAAGATCTCTATTTTTCAGCCCCCACCCGATCAGTTGGACACAGCCAAACCGATCGGGTGATGCACGCGTGCACGACCCGGATAGCCGCTAAAGCAACGAGGATGTCAACCGATCGGGTCGAAGACCGGTTCAACCGACTGTTCTCTCTGGAAATTGGAGCAGAAACTCAACCGATCGGGTGATCTTCACCCGATCGGTTCACTTGTAGCCGTTTCCCCGAAGAAGATGACCCGGAGAGCTCACCCGACGGCCGGTTGACCGTGCCAAAATGTCGCAAGTCTCTGTCTTTTTGGGCAACAACTCCAACCGATCGGTTGATTTATCAACCGACCAGTTCACCCGATGAGCTCAAGATCCAAACAACGAGCAGCTTCCATCAACCGACCGTGTCGCCTGACCGGGTGAAATGCTGAAGATTGCTGCCGAAGTTCACAGCAGGTCACCAGATCGGGTGATTCTTCACCCGATCGGGTGATGTCGTTTTCTATAAATAGAGACCCAAGGTTTCCAGAAAACGGAGAGTTGTTATTTTTTGCTGTTTTTCTCTCTCTTGACGGCTGTAATTTTCTAGATATTTGTAAGTTGTCTGATCTTTACCAAACTTTAATATAGTGTTATTTGCATTGCTCTTACTACTTTTCAATCGTCTGATCATGCTTTTAACGGTCGATTTTGATTTAGATTGCTTTTTAGTAAATATGTGTGAGTAGTTCCCAATTCTGGGATTTTGGTGGAAACCCCTTCGTGGGTTCTCCCTGATGCGTCTATAGGACTAGGTAATCGATAGGGATTTGGAATCTATCGGTTACGCGGGGTGTTTCATTGTCATCGGTGGGAAAAAGACCGCCTTTGACCGTTGGACCAAGGGGGAATAAACTTGGCGGTTGACTCCCTAGCCATAGCTCACGCCCTTAGCGTAGACGTGAATTCTAGCACGCGGGAGCGGCAGGATGAGCCGTTGGGAGTTATCGTTGCGAGCTTAGTGCTCCCGGAGTCGGTCAGTTTTAATGGACATGGGAATGCCCACTAACCGAACCTGGGTAGTCCGGCGTATCATCCTGGGCACCGACCGGAATATCGGGCCCATGGGACGGCGGTATCACTCTTAGAGGCAATGTCCCACCATTAGACCCTAATTCCGATCGTTATCCTACCCGTAGGCCGTATTGGCGAGAATCACACAATAGGGTGGAAACCGAAGTCTCGGGTTTCCCTTCATATTGTTTATCCCTCGCATTCTATTTTCCATGACAACCCATCTATCGATTCGGGCTAGCTCACCCATGGGGTGAATCCAGTCCTTTCTGACACACAGCACAACCACGTCTCCCTGAGTTCGACCCCCAAGCCACACTGCAACACCGTGCGCTTGCGGTTATAAATATTTAAATCTCACGCCCCCAATCATATATTGCACACATCTGACACGCACAACGCGGAGACGTCAAGCTTTATGGCGCCGTTGCCGGGGAGGCAACGTGCTTGTTATTTTAGGATATCATGAACCCTTGAGTCTAGCTCTCATCTCTATCTCGCGATAATTTTCGCATTCTTCTTTTTCGTTTTTATTTTTCTTATTTTTGTTTTATATTTTATCTGTTTCTTTCCCCCTTTTCGCTTCACAGGTGTTTGTTGCTTTTCATGCGCAGGAGTTCAAGGAGTCTCGACGACTTGATTCCTGTTGATCCGGAGATAAATGCCACCCTAAGGTGTTTAACCGCAGATAAGCAAAGAAGAGAAGAGCCCAAAGACATGGGGGAGAACACCCCACCTCACAAGTCCCTACTGGAGTACTCGATGCCATCCAACGAGTCCACCTCCGTCATCCGTCCTCCTGCTATTACGGCGCAAAGCTTCAAGCTTAAGCCGTCTTTGGTGACGTGGATCCAGCAGGATCAATTCTCGGGTGCACCCATGAAGAGCCCCATCGAACATTTGGACTCCTTCTTGGAGAAATGTGACACCTTCCGGATAAATGGTGTCACAACAGAGGCGATCCATCTGATGCTATTCCCCTTCTCTCTGCGAGATAAGGCCATGTTGTGGCTTAGGGGGAAGGACCCAAATACGTTCAAAACTTGGGAGAAGCTTTCTACTGCTTTCTGACGAAGTTCTTTCCTCCGGGGAAGACCATGAAGTTGAGGAGTGAAATCTCCTCCTTCTCCCAGGCCAGCCACGAGTCCCTGTATGAAGCTTGGACAATATATAAGGAAATGCAGCGAAGATGCCCTTATCACGAGCTTCCCAAGTGGCAGATAATTAATCTATTCTACAACAAATTAAGGGATGATTTAAAATCTTCAATGGACACCGTGGTTGGGGGTCCTTCATGTCCAGAAGTGAAGAAGATGCCGGGAACATTCTAGAAAATATGGCATCAAACAATGAGCGGTGGTGTGACGAGAGAGCCACACCTAGATCTGGGGGTATCCACAGGGTCGAGGACGTCGACAAACTATCCAGCAAGTTCGACTTGCTGTCGACCCAGATCTCCGTGCTAATGGTAGGAGCCGGTTGCGCCGGTACACAACATATTGCGGCGGTGGAATCCGAAGTCATGGGAGACTCCGAGGGTGGTGACATCTCACCACCGTTGGACCAAGCGAGCGCACTATTCTACAATCCTACGGGAAATGCGCCGTATCCACCACGGACTAGCTCCAATCCGACCAACTCTCCAAATAACCGGAACCACCCCAACCTTAGCTACCGGGCGCCGTATCAACAGCCGCCCCCTCAGCAACAATAGCAGCTAATATATCAGCCGGCTAGGCCTCAGCAGCAGCAGTTTCAGCAGCAGCAGCCTCCACAACAGTATCAGCAATATGCTCCCAGTAATCAGCAGCCCATTCAGCAACAGCAGCAATATGTCCAGCAGAGGGCCATCTCTCCGGTTGAGTCCCTCTTGACTCAATACATCACCAACTAGGAGACGATAAATTTGAAGCTGGAGATGAGGCAGAGGGCTCTCACTGATCAGGTAACCCGGCTGGGGTTACAAGTGGCGAACCTTCAGAGGTCGCAGAATCTATTACCGCCACAACCTGAATTGAACCCGAGGGGAGCAAATCAGACTTTGGCACTTACGCACGAGAATGTGAATGTGTCCGCTATCGTATTGAGAAGCAGGACACAAATCCCGTATTGAGAAGCGGGACACAAATCCCCACAAGAGTGCCCCCAAGGAACCGGAAGCATCGTTGGTCGTAGAACGACCAATTGAAAAATTGAATGACAACGGTGCTTCGTCGACAAAGAAAACGACTCCGGAGGGAGTCTCTGAAGATGAGAAGAAGAAAAACCGAGGAAGGGAGCCTCAAGGTGTTCAAGCCCGTTGTGCCTTTTCCACAACGGCTAGCCCAGGTCAAGATAGACGAGAAGTATGGCAAATTGTTTTCCATTGTCAAGGATCTAAGTTTGCAAATCCCCTTCCTCGAAGCAATCGAGACGATTCCCTCCTACGCAAAATTTCTAAATGATTTGGTGACAAGAGGGTCCAGAAAGGAGAAGGTCGTATTGACGACGGAATGCAGCGCTTTCATTCAGAGAGCAAATCCACCTAAGCTTAAAGACCCGAGGAGCTTCTCTAGCCCTTGTGCGATCGGGGAGGTAAAGATCCATCGCGCTCTCGTCGATCTTGGAGCGAGCGTCAGTTTAATGCCCCTGTCACTGTATAAGAGGATAGGGATGGGCGATTTGGAGCCCACCGGTATGACCTTACAGCTCGCGGACCGATCGGTCAAATATCAGGTAGGTGTTGTAGATGACCTCCCTGTCAACGTAAATGGGGTGCATGTACCGGTGGACTTCGTCGTCATAGACATGCCTGAAGATGCGAACACCCCCATCATCCTTGGACGGCCTTTCATGGCCACTGCCGGCGTTTTAATCAATGTGAAGAATGGAAAGCTTTCCCTTAACGTCGGCAACGAAAAAGTCGAGTTTGACTTAGGGTTGTCAATGAAGCACCCCAATCCCCCGGATGATCCAAGATGCAACATGCAGGAGTTAGAAGAAGAGAGAGTTGTGGAAGCAAGCTCCTGGGAAATTCTTTCAAGAAACCCCCCCCCCCCCCCTGATAGCTTGGGGGACTTAGAAGAACCAGATGGCCTGAAGAAAAGGGAAAGAGCCCATGGGGCACACACGGTCCCTCCCGGATTTCAAAATGCTCCTCCGACGAGGAGGAAAGGGAAAGAGCCCATGGGGCTCACCGGAGAAGAGATTCGGATCCTGAAACGAGTGGCGGTAGACGCCAATATAAGAGAGAAGCCCCGGATCCTGTCAACAAAGGGGGAGGGGTCGTCGAGCAAGTTTTCTTGTTGCCACCGACGACACCGAAGGCCGCCAACTCTGAGTCTGAAGCGATGCCGATTTTAGGGCATCACCCCCGTCTGCCTTGAATATCATCTACGGGCGTCGAGCAAACAACGTTAAACAAAAGCGCTTCATGGGAGGCAACCCATGCTCTAAACTTTTATCTTCATTTTTAGGATTATTTTTTTAGCTTTATTTTTTCTATTTTAATAATTAAATCCAGCCACGGGATCATCCGTCGAGACACTTAGGCCATTTGTGATTTTTGCAGGAAATAAGCCCTCACCTGATTGGGTGACCAGTCAACCGATCGGGTGAGACGTATCAGATGATGGCCCGTATCCGCTCTCCAGCAAACCGGTCGGGTGAAGCATGCTGAGACCGGGTGGTTGACCGTGTGAGGAGGGCTGAGTTCTCGGGAAATTTGGGGGATATATCAACCGGTCGGTTGTTACAAAGCGTGGTCGTGTGACTGACCGGGTGAGCTGTACTAAACATTCGGGAAAAAAGTGTGGAGCGGCCAACCGATCGGGTGAAATGTCACCCGGTCGTTTCGCCTGTAGCCAATTTTCAGCAAATTTTTCGACCTAAAAGTCAACCGATCGGGTGACATTTCACCCGATCGGTTCGACTTAAGCCCTATAAATAACCCCCCTCACCCGTTCATCTCCCTCGCCCGATCCCGATTCCATCTAGCCGTTTCGACTTCCTCTCCCTCGCCCGACCTCATTTCTCCCCCAACAGACCGTAAACCCCCCTAGATCGATTCCCCCACTCTCCATTTCCCTCTTTACATCGATCTCCCTCTCTTTCTCTTCGATCCAACCGCACAAAAAAACCCTAGTTTTCGCCCACCCCCCCCCCCCCCCCCCCCCCCCGTTTCGAAATTTGCTAAAATAAGTTGTCGCGGCTTCACACTTCTTCCCATTGCATAGCGTTGGGACATCTACGAGCAAGGATCTTCATCTCGCTTGGGTAACTTCGCTCCTTATCTCAATTTCATATTTTTCCCTAGAAATTTTTACTTGCTCAATCGCTTGTGTGTGTACATTCATCATATTTTTGCATTCACTCGCGCATACACACCCACATGGCTTGGGATCAAGATAGGGGTAAGAGTATCATGCGAGAGGAGGGGTTGTCTCGAAAGAGATGCAAGACCACACGTCCACCACACACCCCCCCTCCCGCACAGCCTGCACAGTCCCAACCCCAACCCCAGCCTATGATCCCAGTTGAGGACCCACTGATGGGCGTGGCTACCGCTTTAGGAACCAGGAGCATAAGGATTTCTATCATAGACTTGATGCTCGGGGGCATCTATCGACCAAATTCACCCACACTCAAACGCTTATCGATCTTGGCGTATTCACTGAGGTCGAGACTCTCTTTGCCAATTTAGGTTGGTTAGCTTTCCTAAACGCCACCGCGGTGTCCTACCCCTACCTCACACTCAAATTTCTATCCACACTTGTCTGTGAGTCGGGGTCGATCGTCATTTTCCGTGTCCGTAACAGAACCATTCGCACCCACCTAAATTAAATTAATATCATCTTTGGTTTCCGCTCCTTGGGGACAACGTTATCCGCCCCTCCGGGTATCACCAAAATTTGACGTCGATCAGTTTTGGTTCCACCTCACCCTGCACCCTGACTATCCCCGAGGTAAGGCCAAGTCCTCCCCCATCATTCACCCCATCTTCCGTCTGGCCCACCGAATCATTTCTTCCACGTTTTTCCCCAGGGATGAGTCAGGTACCTTGACCATCCCTGATCTCTTCATTCTTTGGGCCATGACCTTTCCCTTCGTTCGGGGTGATGACGGGATTTCTTTTAGGGCCTCTACCATTCCCGTCCATGCCGGGGCTTGGCTTATTTCTAAGCTTCTGGAGATTAGCCATGCCGGTAAGGGCAAGCTTTGTTGCGGGGGCCTTATCACGATCATAGCTTCGGCTCCCCAGTTCAACATTATCATCCCCCGTGACACACCCGCCGCAGGACCCTCACGTCTAGATCTAGATGTCCTACAGCATATTCACATGATTAAACCCCGCCCCAATGGCTGCTTCACCTTCCATTACGGACACCCTCCGGCTCCCTATACCATTCTGCCCAACCCCGCTTGCATGACTATTGCTTTGGCGGCAGATTGGACATTTCCTCCCGATCCTGAGTTTATGGAGGGGCTCCGTCATCCATTCCTCCCCCTGGACGCACCCAGACCACCTTCCCATGTCGCCCACTTAGGCGTGCAGGCTATCCCTGCGTCCCGGGGAGATTCCGGGGCTGGTCCTAGTCATGCCATCCCGGCTTCTGTCCCGATCAACACCGTCGCCACCCCTCCGGTCCGTACTACCTCCTCCTCCTCCTTTCATCGAGCCACTTCCGCTCGTCTCGCTCTCCAGACTGAGCTGGCTTCACTTCGCGTTGTCGTCTCGTCCTCTACCCCCTCGGACCCATCCTCTTCAATCTTCACTCACCCACGTTTCCTCGCACTTGAGAGGAACGTGGCCGCCATCCTCCGCCTTCTCACACACGTCCATGGACCTCCTCTACCCACACCACCACCTTCACCACCTCGACGATCGTCACCTCCCCCATCACATTCTTCACCTCCCCCATTACATTCTTCACCTCCCCCATCACCCCCTAGGCGACCATCCCCTCCTATTACTACTTCCATCCCCAGTACCTCATCTACTCCCACGGTTTCCATTCCCTCCACTGTCGCCCCCACAGCTCCACTTCCCTCCACTTCCGTCACCCCATACGTACGCCGCAAGAAATTGCCGGTGCGTTCTCGATCACTTCCACCACCATCCTCACCCACCCCGATCCCCCCTTCATACTCACCTACCCCCGTACCTCCTCCACCCACCACCACATTGGTCGCCATTTCACTCCCACTCACCGTCATCACTCCCACACCACCCATCGTCCACACTTCCTCCACACCCACCGATCCATCACCTCGACCACTTTCTCCACTTCTCTGTACACCAGTCACCTCACCCACCCACACCGCATCCCCAACTTCTTCCACCGAGGAGGACGAGGATGATTCCTCTCCTGCTTTTTGATTTCACTTTGTTTTCTGACCTCCTCCTTGCATATCTCTGCATTTTCACGATCACATTTTATCGCTAGCATTGTCACATCTAGCTGGGGGAAAGTCAATTTTTATGTGTGCTGTCGTGTGATGTTTTTCTTAGTGTGTTTATTTTATATGTTGTGTCATGTGATTTTCTATTTTTTATTTTTTTTATATGTCGTGTGTTGTGATTTTTATTTTTATTCTTCTTTTCAGTTTCGTTTGTGTGTTTTTCTTGTCTTTCATATCTTTTTGTGTCGATGCGTATTCCCCCCCATTTTCATTGCCCTCCCGTATTTAGTTCTATTGCATTGAGGGCAATGCAAGTTTCAGCTTGGGGGAGTCGCACTTTGTGCGTCATTTACGTCTTTTTCTTCGTTTTGTGAGTCGTTTTTCTCCGTGTTTTTCTTTTTCTTTTTCTTTTCTTCTTTTTATCTCTTCCTCCTAGAGATGAACCCTATGATGAATTTCCACAAAAATCACACACACACCTAGCATGGCTACGATAATCACATTCACTAACCCTAGAAAGTCAAGTCCTCTTGCATTTCATGCATCGTGGGTCCACTTAGCCTTATTGTGAGTCGTGTGTCGTGACTAGCGTTTGGTGTGCTTCTACTTTATGATTGTGTTTTATATACCTATCCAGGAATGACCCCTAGATTATCATGCTTCGATTTGAATATGCGGTATTTGCCTCTCTTATCTGCTTCTGTATGCGTGAATATACATATATCGTATGCTTCATTTCGCATGTGTCGGGATTCCACAGTTAGGACTAGGATAGCCTGTTTTAGCCTATGCTCTCATTAGCGAGACATTTCCCTTGCCCAAGTGTTTAGAATCCGATTTCTTTTTTATTTTACTTGGTGCAAATCCCCTCGTCATGTACCTTCTCCCACTTGGGAGAGTACACACGTGTATATATCCCAAAATCTAAAAATCCAAAAAAAAAGAAAGAAAAGAAAAGAGAAAAGAAAGAAAAAAAATAATACATATGAATAGCCAAAAACCCAAAAAAATACATATATCCAAAACCCAAAAAAAATGTGTGTGTGAATATTTCCCTACCTATCGAGAATAAAGGGAAGGCGAGAATTTGCACCGAGTGTTCTACTCCACATCATCTCGACCCCCATCGCTTTCGAAAACACTTGGAATATGGAATTTCTAGCTATTACCTAGGCGATAGTATGGTGATGCCCGAGTCCCTAGCTATGGAGTCCCTGGCACATGATGCGTTTCTATTCACTTACTCTTCTCATGCATGCTTGAGCTATATATTCACCGCTATTTCTAAATCGAATCGATATTTGAGTCATTTCTTGGATTTATGTATATGGAGTTTATAGCACAATGTAGATAGCGACACCGTCCGATAGCACATGACCACACTCACTCGTGCTTCACCGCGTGGGCCCACGGCACTTGTCTAGACTCGTATTCCTTGGTTTAGTGATGTGATTTGGCGTTTGCTTGCTTGGTGTGTTGTTTTTGATATTGTTGGCCCTGACGGGCGATTTAGGATTTAGAGTTCTCTTTTTCTCTCTTTCTCTCTATTTTCTCCCTCCGAGCTCCTACTCTCACTCGTCTTCCTCGAGGACGAGGAAGGGTTCAGCTTGGGGAATTTTGACGTGCGTTTATATTTCATATATTCCCGCAGATTTTCTTTTGTGTTTTTCCGTTATTTTCCGCCGTCTCGTATCCGTTTTATCGTATTTTCTTGTTTTCTTTCACTTCTCCGTGTTTTTACGTGTTTGCAGGAGTTTGCCAGCGTAGGGGATGTTTAACAACGATATCATAAGTCCCTGGAGCAACGGGAGGAGTCACGCGTGATCTAGGGGGCCAAACGAAGAAGATCTCTATCTTTCAGCCCCCACCCGATCAGTTGGACACAGCCAAACCGATCGGGTGATGCACGCGTGCACGACCCGGATAGCCGCTGAAGCAACGAGGATGTCAACCGATCGGGTCGAAGACCGGTTCAACCGACTGTTCTCTCTGGAAATTGGAGCAGAAACTCAACCGATCGGGTGATCTTCACCCGATCGGTTCACTTGTAGCCGTTTCCCCGAAGAAGATGACCCGGAGAGCTCACCCGATGGCCGGCTGACCGTGCCAAAATGTCGCAAGTCTCTGTCTTTTTGGGCAACACCTCCAACCGATCGGTTGATTTATCAACCGACCGGTTCACCCGATGAGCTCAAGATCCAAACAACGAGCAGCTTCCATCAACCGACCGTGTCGCCTGACCGGGTGAAATGCTGAAGATTGCTGCCGAAGTTCACAGCAGGTCACCAGGTCGGGTGATTCTTCACCTGATCGGGTGATGTCGTTTTCTATAAATAGAGACCCTAGGTTTCCAGAAAACGGAGAGTTGTTATTTTTTGCCGTTTTTCTCTCTCTTGACGGCTGTAATTTTCTAGATATTTGTAAGTTGTCTGATCTTTACCAAACTTTAATATAGTGTTATTTGCATTGCTCTTACTACTTTTCAATCGCCTGATCATGCTTTTAACGTCGATTTTGATTTAGATTGCTTTTTAGTAAATATGTGTGAGTAGTTCCCAAATCTGGGATTTTGGTGGAAACCCCTTCGTGGGTTCTCCCCGATGCGTCCATAGGACTAGGTAATTGATAGGGATTATGAATCTATCGGTTACGCGGGGTGTTTCATTTTCATCGGCGGGAAAAAGACCGCCTTTGACCGTTGGGCCAAGGGGGAATAAACTTGGCGGTTGATTCCCTAGCCATAGCTCACGCCCTTAGCATAGACGTCGAATCCTAGCGTGCGAGAGCGGCAGGATGAGACGTTGGGAGTTATCGTTGCGAGCTTAGTGCTCCTGGAGTCGGTCAGTGTTAATGGACATGGGAATGCCCACTGACCGAACCCAGGTAGTCCGGCGTATCATCCTGGGTACCGACCGGAATATCGGGCCCATGGGACGCCGGTTTCATTCTTAGAGGCAATGTCTCACCATTAGACCCTAATTACGATCGTTATCCTACCCGTAGGCCGTATTGGCAAGAATCACACGATAGGGTGGAAACCGAAGTCCCAGGTTCCCTTCATATTGTTTATCCCTCGCATTCTATTTTCTGAGACAACCCATCTACCGATTCGGGCTAGCTCACCCATGGGGTGAATCTGGTCCTTTCTGACACACAGCACAACCACGCCTCCCTGAGTTCGACCCCCAAGCCATACTACAACACCGTGCGCTTGTGGTTATAAATATTTAAATCTCACGCCCCCAATCATATATTGACACATCTGACGCGCACAACGCGGGGACGCCGGTAACTCAGTTGAAATTTGAACTCAGCTGAACTTCCTCACGTTACCATCCTCAGGTGGAAATTAGAGGGAAAATTTGGAGGGAATTAGATTGGGGGGAATTATTGATGTGATCAAATGATTTGATCACATCAGAGAAAGGAAAACCTCAGTAGTGATTTTAACCGGAATTTTGAAAAAAAATTGAAATTTCCTTCCTCACGTTGACATCCTCGGGTGGAATTTGGAGGGAAATTATATGGAGGGAATTAATTTGATCCCATCAGAGAATGGAAATTTAAAAGCCTGGGTTTCTCAATGCCATCTTGATCCATGCCATCAGAGAAGGAAATTTCATTGCTGCGTATCCATCCCTCATCTTCAACCTCATAATCATCTTCCTCCACGCAAAGAAACAGAGCACATCTGCAGCCGTCATCTCCCTCTTTGTTGGAGGTGAGTTCTTTTGGGAATTTTCATGTTTTTGCAACATTTTATTCTGGGATTTTTCTCACGTTAGCCATTTTATTGGTATTTTCAGATTTTTGCAAGTTGGAGGGTATTTATTTCTGGAGGTGACTTGAATACTCTTTGTGTGTTATCATGAATATGGCTTAAATACTCGGGGATTCCTATAAAATTTGCAGGAGGTGAGTTTATTTGGGATTTTTCATGTTTTTGCAACATTTTCTTTTGGGATTTTTCTCACGTTAGACATTATATTGGTATTTTCAGATTTTTGCAAGTTGGAGGGTATTTATTTCTGGAGGTGACTTGAATACTCTTGGTGTGTTATCATGAATATGGCTTGAATACTCGGGGATTCCTATAAAATTCATGCAACATCAGGTGATTTGAACAGTTAACTTATCCATACTCTTGGTTTGTTATTTTATAGCTTGCAGCCTCACACCCCCACTTGAATAATTTAAAGATGTTCTTTAAATTATTCAGTTCAATCTCAATTACAGTATTATTTTCCTCACAGCCTCATTTGCTAACATTCAGTTCAATCTTGAGTTGCTATTTTCAATATCCCATTTTCAATTACACTCAATCTTGAAAATTGAAAATGAGGATTATATTCTTGAGATATTCAGTTCATATTAAGGATTGAGATATTCCATTTTATATTAATACTATTATATTCTTGAGATATCTAATTCAGTTCATGTTAAGTTAACTGAATGTTCCAATTTGATATTGAATAGTAATACTATTATTTTCAATTGAACTGAATTGGATATTGAGTGTAATACTCATTTTCAATTACAGTTCAATCTTGAGATATTCCAAAACTTGAGTTGCTTTATTTTCAATTTTCAATATCTCAAGATTATCTTCTTTAGCAACCCATATCCCTGATTTTCAAATGCCATTTCAATTAACCAACACTTTATTCTTTAGCAATATCTCAATGTTAATGGTTATTAATCTTGAACACACAGACTTTAGCAATATCTAGGTTCAATTCAAAAATCTGGGATATGCACTCGAATTTGAGTACTTTTTGAAACATTTGAAACATTTTGGGATGTCATTTTTTTGAATATCCCAGTCAAGTTAATTTGAGTACTGTGGATTCATCAATTTAACTGTGGGTTCAAACATTTCTAAACATGTGGGTTCAAATTGATGAACCCACAGTTAAATTTCTAAACATGTGGGTTCAAATTAAACAGTTAAATTGATGAACATGTGGGTTCAAAACATGTTCAAAATAGTTAAATTGAACTTTATTAAACAGTTAAATTTCAAAACATGTGGGTTCAAATTGATGAACCCATAGTTAAATTGATGAACACACTGTTATGGATATTCTAAACATTTCTAAACGTTCCCAAAATGTCCTGAGAAATGTTTGAATGTTTCAAATTGATGAACCCACAGTTAAATTTCTAAACATCCCAAAAAATTTTAAATTTCTAAACACTTTATTCTTTAGCAATATCCCATGGAATGAATTTGAATTGAACCCACAGTTAATTTGAATTTGGAATGAAATTGATGAGGCCACAGTTAAATTGAAACTTGAATGGGATATAGGATATGCACTCAAATTTTGAATATCCCAGTCAAGTTAAATTTTGAATATCCTTCAATATGAATATCCTGTCAATTTTTGAATTTTTACTTTGCTAATATGAATATCCTTCAATATGAATATCCTGTCAAGTAACAATTTTGAATATCCTGTCAATATGAATATCCTTGAATATGAATATGCACTCAATTTTGAAATGGGATATAGGATATGCTCAAATTTTGAATATGTCAACATTGAAATGAATTTGATATCCATAATTATTCAATTTGGGCATTCAAACTGCGATAAAATCTAGGCTCACCAAATAGCCCCCTGATTTTTGAATGCCCAGATTTTTGAATCCACAATTATTCAATTTGCTCAGATTTTTGAATGCCCAGATTTTTGAATGCTATGAATATCATTCCAAATAGGCCAAATTTTATCACAGTTAAATTTTGAATATCACAATTATTCAAGTTTGAAGGTTCCTTCAATATCCCAGTTAAATTTGGAGTTAACTTGAAACTTGAAATGAATATGATGACTTGGCTCATCAATTTGGAGCCCACAATTATTCCATTTGTTATAGGCTCACCAAATTTGGGTATTCCTATAACAAAGTTAACTTGAAATGAACTTGATGAGCCCAAAGTTAACAAAGTTATATGAATGCCCAAATATAAAGTTAAATGCTTGGACTAAATTTACTTGAATTCAGTAAATGCTTGAATTGAAATGAGTTAAATACAGTGATATGCCTGGGAAAGGAAATTTCAATTCATTAAAATTTAACTGTGATATAATGTTCCAAAAAGAACTGATAGGACTGAATATAAAAAAATGTTCCAAAAAGAACTTATAAAATGTAATATAATGTTTCAAGGGATGTTATGAACTCATATGAACTCAATTTAACTTGAATTTAAAAACATATATTATATGGCCATTGAGTTATGAACTTGAATTAAAGGCTTGGATATGCTTCAATTTAACTGAATGCATATCCTGTCAATTTTGAAGGCCATTTATATGCATTAAAATTGTTACTTAGCTAATATGGATATGCATATTTGTTACTTAGACTGATGCATATAAATGGATATGCATATCAAAATTGGATATCCAAGCTTAAACTGAATGCATATTAGTTACTTAGACTGAATGCATATCCAAAATTACACCCAAGGCCATTTATAAATTTAACATTTTGATATGCGTGGCAAAATTGGCTATGCATTAAGTAACATCAAAACTGAATGCATATCCATATAACTTGAATTAAAGGCTTGGATATGCTTCAATTTAACTGAATGTTATGAACTCAATGGCCAATGGTCATATTACTGTCCAATTTCATAACAGTCAGTTCATAGTAAGTATATCATGTCAAATAGCAATATCAGTTTCATAACATTCAGTTCATATTAACCAACTCATTTGAAAATGGTATTTGAAAATCTGGGCATTGCTAAATTAACCAACTCATTTGAAATGGCATTAAAAATAATGGGTTGGTTAATTTGTTGAATGTGTTGGTTACAGGATATTCTTTTCTCATCCCAGCTGAATTTTACCAACCCAGCTATTTTCTCAGGACTCGTTCAAAATAATTGGTTACAAGAAATTCTTTTCTCATCCCATTATTTTGCTATTTTCTCAGAACTCATCCTGTTAAATTTGTTGAATGTGTCCTGAGAAATTACCCAACCCAGCTGAATTTAACTTAACACACAAACTGAGCTGAATTTAACTTAACATACAAACTGAGCTTAAGTGCTAATATTTGTCTGTTATGTTAAATATTATGAACTCATATTAAGTAACTGAATGTTATGAACTCATATTAAATGATTGCTTCAATTTAACTGAATGTTATGAACTCAATTGCCAAAGCTCATATTACATGGTATTGCAAGTTTTAAAATACTCCATTTCGTCGGAAAATTTTAAAATACTCAATTTATATGAGATTTTTAAGTTTTAAACTGCAATTTTTCTAAAGCTTTTATTAAAGGGCACTGCAATTTTTTTTGATGATATTACAGTTTTTATAAGTTCTTTTTGGAACATTTTTTAAAACATTATTACATATTTTTCTGCAAGCATTTTTTGAACTTACATTTTTGAGTTATCAACATTATTTGAAACAAATGCTGTGAGTTGATAATTATGACACATTGGAACTTACATATATTTTTGAACTTACATGTTTGAGTTACGGATTTCCAATTTGCAGTGTACAGTCCTATTATTTTTGGTTTATGCTTTGAATTAAGTTCTCACATTTCCAATTTCCAATTTGTAGGGTACTTCCAATTTGTAGTGTACTTCATTTCCAATTTGCATAATTTTCTGGTGTATGCTTTGAATAGAAATCAAGTACTTCAGTCCTATTCCAAGTTACGTGAGAACTTATAATTATGACCCATTCTAATGTATGCTTTAAATATGTAAGTTCAACCAAAAATTATATGCTTTGATTTGATAAAAACATTTTTTTGAAATGAGTTCTTGAAACAAATGCTGTTGCATTTGTAGAATTTACCGGTGTGTGTATTTGTTTAGTTTGTTTAATTTAGTGTATTTGGACACCTTACAGGTCAATTTCTTTAATTTAGAAGTTTAATTTGAGCAGTAAATTTTAGCACCAGTGAATTTACTGGTGTGTGCATGCTTACAAAAACATCATTTGGAGTTAAGGCATTTGGAGCATTTGGTGTGTATGCTTATTGGTGTGTGTATGCTTACAATAACAACATTTTTTGAATTTACTGGTGTGAGTTGATAAAATGGTGTGCGTATGCATTTTAGCAACAACAGTTGGAGCATTTGGAGATTATAGTTAAAGCATTTGGAGGTAAGGCATATAATCTCCAAAGGCTGTTGGCAAGTAGAAAATTTAGAAAAAATTTGTTTTTAAATGGTTTAACTCACACTAAAATTCAAATGTTTTAGTGTTTCTACTTGCTATTAACAATTTTTCAAATATAAAAAGATGTTATTTCAGGCTAGTGCAAGTTCTTTTTGATGTTATTACAGTTTTTATAAGTACTTTTTGAAACATTTTTTGAAACATTATATTACAGTTTTTATTGATGTTGATAAGATACTGGGATGTTTGATGCTTTTTTGATGTTATTACAGTTTATATACAAAAAATGTGCATCCTGAGACTTATATATATGTTTTTTTGAACTTACATATTTGAGTTATCAACATTTTTGAAATAAATGCTCCAATTTGTAGGGTTGAACTTACAATTTTTTGAAATGAGTGATGAGTTCTTGAAACAAATTATATGCTGTTTCATTTGGAGATATGTTTGTAAATTATATGCTATTTGTAAACTGTTGGCAAGCATTATCACCAATTTAATATCAAAATGGAATTGGGTTACAAACTAACCCAAATTTGAGTATCATGTCCAAATTAGACACTGAGTATTGAGGAATTGGGTTTTAATTGAGTAACATCAAAATCATATCCTGTCAAATTTCAGCAATATTACAGGTTCATTTGCTTTTGGTGCAATATTCCAAAGTATAGTGAGGACAAATACTGCACTATACTGGAATATTTCAGTTTTAAACTTGAGCTCAATACTCCAAATACTCCATTTTGGGATTTCCTGTCTAATTTGTTCATTAAGAAATATTCCAAATACTCAGTAACAATAATTTTAACAATTGAGCTCAATACTCCAAATTGGGATACTCCAAATACTCCATTTTGGGAGGACATGTAGTATTTTAAAATTGCAGTTTAAAAATTATTTGGAGTATTTGTAGTATTTGGAATATTGAGCTCCAAATACTCCATTTTGGGTTCAATACTCCATTTTGGGATTTCCTGTCTAATTTGTTCATTAAGCAAATATTCCAAATACTCAGTAACAATAAGTTTAACAATTGAGCTCAATACTCCAAATTGGGATACTCCAAATACTCCATTTTGGGAGGACATGGAGTATTTTAAAATTGTAGTTTAAAAATTATTTGGAGTATTTTTAGTATTTGGAATATTGAGCTCCAAATACTCCATTTTGGGAGCTCAATACTCCATTTTGGGATACTCCAAATACTCCAAATACTCCAGACACTGAGTATAATTTGAGTATTGACAAGATCAATTAGAAAAACAATATAATTTGAGTATTGATATGAAACTGCAAAATTAGAGTTGTTGATAAAATTCCTTATGATGTTGATAAAATCTCCAAATGTTGTTGTTAATCTCCACTATTCATGCTAATCTCCAAATGGTGTGTGTAAGAAGTTTGTATATAATCCATTTAAAGTATAGCTGCATTATATATGCAGCATTGGAAGTTGGACTGCTGACTGGGACAAAATCCATTTACAGGCTCTTGGTATCTAATCTTTAAATGGTGTGTGTATGAAGTTAATATGCATTTGGAAAATTGTTAATGGCACATCCTGTGAGAACCTTAGAAAAATTTCATCCAGCTTCAAATGTCATTAACAGTTTACTTGCCATTAACAATTTCATCCAGTTCCAAATGGCAAGTATAATTGGAAGTTAGAATTCAATTTGATTTAAAATTCAATGGCAAGTTTAATTTTTGAATCGGTGAATTTTTGACAGTAAATTCTAACTGCTTCTCTACTTCCCTACTTCTCTACTTCCAGATTAAATGAGCTCATATGCATGGTTGGTTAGAATTTTTGAGAGTTTGGACACATATGTAGGTGGATCGTTTGACAGCAGGATGTGTTAATACCTGATTATGCTAATGTAGGTTCCAAATAGCATTTGTGTTCTTATGTGGATCGGGACCCTTTCATTTTTAACAAAGTGGTCATTTGTGTTCTTAGTTAGAATTCCAGTTCCAAACACAATTATTCAATGAGCTCATTTGTAGCAACACATTATGTCATATGTCATGAACTTCCAAATTTGAGGTAAATTTTTGACATGATGAAATTCCAAATTTGAGTCGATTCTTTCCTAATGCTATTTGGAGCTAGAATATGCTATTTTCTTGGTTAGAAATTGTATCAAATTATGAATATGCTAATTGTATAAACACATCCTATCAAAATATGCTATTTGCTTGGTTAGAAACTGAGCAAATGAATATGTCACAGTTTGACATATGGAATTGAAATTTGTCAAATTTATTCAAATGAGTGATAAACTTCAAATGAATATGTCAAATTCACTTCAAATTTTATAAACTGTGTTAAAATTTGAATATGTCAACCTTCAAACTTATTTGAATATGTCAAATTCACTTATTTGCTCAGAATATTCAACTGTGATAAAATTATGTTAACACTAAGTTTAAATGATTCAGTTATACGTTGGCATTCTTTGACCAGCCTAGGGATTTTCTCATTCTCATTTGCTTCACACCAACATTCGAATGGTATGGAATTTGTTAGTATAAACTACTGTGTTCATGCTTGATTTATCATCATTAACAAAGGTTATGCTATGCACTCAATTTAGGCATCTGTTGATAGTGACGTATCAGCCTCACAGAAAGGACAAGAACAACATAGCTCTCTCACTGAGCCGATGATTAGTTCTTCACTACCAATTGTTCATCGCATTTCACCCTTGTGACAATGGCAACATAAAAGGAATCATAATGATACAATTTTTGAACACGACGCAGAACCATCTGCCAGGTTATTTCCACTTGAATGTGCCAAAATCCTAATATACTCTATTGTATTTTAATTGTAATTGGTTTGGATGTAATTTGGATAGGTCTTTAGCTCAACGCAGAAGGCGAGATCGAGAGCGTGAACAAGAACACCGAAACATATCTCACGCTATGACGTCTGACAGTGTCCTTGATATGCCTCATATAACACCTACAATGACAACTTCCCTGGTTGAACAAGATGATGTTGTCTCAGCCTCGCGTAACTCTATGATTTCTGGACAAGTACCTGGACCATCTGTCAGGTTATTATCACCCGACTAAACATAAAATACAGACTACTATCATGTATTTTAATTGTATTTATTTTTGGGTGTAATTTGGATAGGTCTTTAGTTCAACGCAGAGGGTGAGATCGAGAGCGTGAACAAGATCACCGAAACATATCTCACGCTCTGACTTCTGACAGTGTCCTTGATATGCCTCCTATAACACTAGCAATGACATCTTCCCCGGTTGAACAAGAAGATGATGTCTCAGCTTTGTGTAACGATATGATTTCTGGACAAGTACCTGGACCATCTGTCAGGTTATTATCCACTCGACTGTACATAAAATCTATTCTACTCATGTATTTTATTTGTATTTAGTTTTGGGTTTAATTTGGATAGTGCTTTAGCTCAACGCAAAAGGAGAGATCGAGAACAAAAACAAGGAAACATATCTCGATATAGGACTCCTAACAGTATACTTGATATACCTCAAAGCACACAATCATTACTTACTTCTACTGTTGAACATGAAGATGAGGTCTCAGCCATGCAAAACGATATGATATCTGCCCAAGAATCTGAACCATCTTCCAGGTTATTATCTATAGAATCTATCTACTTTAATGTAATGTAAATTTATTTAATGTTGGTTTTATATTGGATAGGTGTTTAGCTCAACATCAAAGGAGGGAACGAGAACAAGAACAACAAAACATATCTCGATATATGACTCTTATCAGCATACCTCACATAATACCTCCAGTCGTAACTTCTCAATCTGAACAAGAAGATGATGGCACAGCTTCGATGTTAGTTTGTAGGTCAACTCATCATAGAGCTGGCCCGCCAATAGAGGTTGATTATAGTCGACATTATCTTGGATTAATGAACATTCCATGCCCCCATTGTTCATCCTTACACTGGTTGGATGAACAGTTGTCGAGGTCAACTTTGACAACACATCTTTTTGGAACATGTTGTTTGCAAGGAAAAGTAAAATTGACGAAACTTAATGAACCCCCTCCAGCGCTTCGAGAATTATATGATGGTGACAGTGAAGCATCAAAATCATTTCAAAAGTATACTCTGGAGTATAATGCAGTTAATGCATTTACCAGCCTTGGTGCAACTATGGATCAAAGATTGATTGCTGGCAGATGCCCGAACATATTTACTATTCATGGAGAATTACGCCATCGAACAGGATCACTTCTGCCACAACCAGATCAAACAACCAGTTATTGTCAACTTTACATTTATGATCCGGGTTCTGCTATATAGTTACAAAGTACTAGAAATCTACATTTGAGCAAGGATGTCTTACAAATTATTCAAAATTGTCTATTAGGCATAAATCCATTCATCAAACTATATTGTCAGGCTTATTCTGATTTAGCTCAAGCAGATTTAGGTGGTCATGATCTTCCTGTATATCTGCATTATAATTCAAAAAAAGGATCGTCGCCGTTATAACCTCCCAACCGTAGATGAGATTGCGGTTATTTTACCTGAGATGGCTATCGACCTTCCGGGATGTGAGATATAGTACATCTTCGAGAAAATCATCAATTAATGCAAATCAATGTGGCTCATCCTGCATACTTACCATTACACTACGTCTTATTATTTCCTGATGGTCAGCTTGGATGGGAACCTAAGTTGAAGCAGTGGGATCCAGTTCAAAACATATCTTCAAGTAGACGCCTTACCATATGTGAGTTTTATAGCTACCGTCTGTTTGAAAGACAGAATAAGTATTCTTCAATTTTGAGAGCTGGAAAATTATTCCAAGAGTTCATAGTTGATGCTTGGGCTGCAATTGAGTAACATCATTTGACATTCATCAAACTTAATCAACAAAAACTACGCTCAGAGCTCTATCAGGGTCTTGCAGATGTCGATGCATATGGCAGATGTGACCAAATTGGACAGCGCATGATACTTCCATCATCTTTCACTGGCAGTGCACGTCACATGTTAGAAATCTTTCAAGACTTAATGGCTATCACACGTTATAACCAGCACCTTGATATTTTTCTTACAATGGCTGCAAATCCAAAGTGGCCAGAAATTACTTCAGCTCTACTGCTCAATCAAAAGACTGCCGACCGTCCAGATTTAGTCGCACGTGTATTTGAGTTAAAAAGAAAGGCTTTGATGAAGGAGATTGATGGGAATAATGTATTTGGAAAGAAAGTAGCACATGTATTTACAAATGAAAACGAGGTCTTCCACATATGCATGCTCTTTTCTTTCTTCGTGGTCCCGATAAGATTCATACATGTGATCAAGTGGATAGAATTGTTTGTGCTGAATTTCCTGATCCTGCTCAAGATCCTGCATTATTCGATACTGTGTCAAAATGTATGGTATATGGACCATGTAGTGCTCGAAATCCAAATGCTTCACGTATGGAAAATGGTAACTGTACTAAGAATTACCCTCGAAAGTATTCAGATGCAACAACCATGGATCATGATGGATATCTTATTTATCGTCGTCGTAGTAATGGGCATCTATATACTGTAAGGGGGCATCAGGTTGATAACCGAGATGTTGTGCCGTACAACATGTATATCTCAAGGCGCTTTAACTGCCACATTAATGTCGAAGTTTGTACTGGGGTAAGATGTGTGAAGTACATTCATAAGTATATTTATAAAGGTCATGATCAAACCACAATGGTGTTAGGCGTAGTAAATGAGATCCAACAATACCTTGATACAAGATATATTGGACCACCTGAGGTAGCTGGGCGAATATTTGAGCATCCTTTGCATCAAGAGATTCCGTCAGTTCAAAGATTGATAATTCATTTACCAGGGCAACGCCGTGTTATTTTTGATCCAGATGAAGATGTAGATGCAATAAGGTCTAGGGCTGAAAATGATAAGACAACTTTGACTGAATTTTTTACATGTTGCGCTTTACGTGAGTCTGCATAAGATCTCACATATCAAGAATTTCCTCAAACGTTTGCGTGGCATTCGTCAACAAAGGTCTGGACTCCGAGACAATCAGGATATGCAATTGGCAAAATGTATTTTGCATCACCTAATTCTAGTGAGAGATTTTATTTACGGTTGCTACTAACAGTTGTTAAAGGGCCAACATCGTGGGAAAGTTTACGCACATTCAATACTATCGAGTACCTTTTTTCAAAGAAAAATGTATTGCAGGAGGTCTTCTTGAAGATGATTCCTAGT
Source organism: Scilla litardierei (assembly GCA_030789695.1). Taxonomy (NCBI): domain Eukaryota; kingdom Viridiplantae; phylum Streptophyta; class Magnoliopsida; order Asparagales; family Asparagaceae; genus Scilla; species Scilla litardierei. The sequence goes on from CM061130.1 coordinate 54,025,961, forward strand.
GGAGACAATGTCTTTCCGAGGCGTCAATTATGAAAACATGATATCAATTACGAAAACTGTTTTGTATTATTCTTATCGAATGTTCACCGATCGACCCCCTAGCATTATGGAATGAATTTTCAATGCACATTTGCGATGATCTTCCACATAAATTACAAACTTTATTTGCAATTTCTACACCAACTCAATGCCAACTTGAAGATTATGGATTATTCCTTATCAATGAATTGCTTGAGGAGTACGGTAAGTGTCTATCTGACTTTCCACCAATGTCACTTCCAGCTGGAGATTGGAATGCAATTGTTGGCAATAGATTGTTGTATGAACATCAGAAACTTATAAATAAAGCTAAACAAATGGATGCTTAAAAGACATTGATTGCCTCAATGATACAGAAAACAATGCTTACTCGGCAATTACTTCATCCATATTTGAAAATAAAGGTACTACATTCTTCTTGAGCGGTGGTGCTGTAACTGGAAAGACTTTTTTGTACAATGCACTAGGAACAATGTTGTGTAGTCTTGGAAATATAGTTATCACCGTCGCGTCATCCGGTATTGCATCATTACTGCTTAGCGGAGGCCGGACTGCACATTCCACATTTCGTATCCCGTTAGATGTGCATGATAATTCAATTGGTAATTTTAACAAGCAATCCATGCAAGCACAATTATTCAGAAAAACAAAACTTATAATATGGGATGAAGTACCACTGCAACATTGGCACTATGTTGAGGCAGTGGATCGATCATTACAAGATATTTGTTTTAACACTAGAGCATTTGGTGGTATTACGGTTGTTCTTGGTGGGGATTTCCGACAAATCGTGATCGGCATACCAAATGGGGTTCGAGAAGAAATTTTTGGTGCCTCATTGAGATGAACTATATTAGGGTGCTCTATACAAGTTTTGATCTTGGATCAAAATATGCGGTTAAATAACTCATCTGTTGAGAATGCAAATTTTGCAAAATTTATTTTGGAGGTATTTTATTTCATGCCTAATTTAATTTTACTTACTATTTTTATCTTAGCCATTCCTTAACTTAAATTATATATATATACTAGTCATTACCCGTGCCCATAGGGCACGGTTTATTTAATGGCTGTGTTTTTCTCCCCCACAAATTTCAAGTTCCCCCAAATTTCAAGTTTTCCCACAAAATTTCAAGTTTCCCCCCAAATTTAAGTTTTCCCCCAAAATTTAAGTCCCCCCAAAATTTTCATTACCACCTAGGACAAACTTGCCACGTAGAACAAAGCTTTGTCATAGTAGGATAAGATTCAAAATCTTCATAGAACTGGAAAAAAAATGGCCGGAAGGGGTGAGAATAAAAAGTGTGGGTGTGTGTGTGTGGAGGGTCCATAGGCAAAAATACAAAAACCGGGGTTGTATGTGCAAAATTCCCCACCTCCTCTTTTATCCCTCAAAATCTCATCTCTTATATTTTCTCTTATTCAATTTCCCTGTTTTATATAATAGATATCCAAATTCTCTTATCCAATTTCTCATGTCCAAATTCTCTTATCAATTTCTCTTGATAACATCCGTCTTTTATATAATAGATATCTCTTATCCAATTTCTCTTGTCCAATAACTCTTATCCAATTTCTCTGGATAACATCTCTCGTTTGTAATAAAGATATCTCTTATCCAATTTCTCTTGATAACATCACTCTTATCCAATTTCTATTGTCCAATATCTCTTATTCAATTTCTCTTGATAACATCCCTCTTTTATAATATAGATATCTCTTATCCAATTTATCTTGTCCAATATCTCTAATCCAATTTCTCTTGATAACATCCCTCTTTTATAATATAGATATCTCTTATCCAATTTCTCATGTCCAATATCTCTTATCCAATTTCTCTTGATAACATCCCTCTTTTATAATATAGATATCTCTTATCCAATTTATCTTGTCCAATATCTCTAATCCAATTTCTCTTGATAACATCCCTCTTTTATAATATAGATATCTCTTATCCAATTTCTCATGTCCAATATCTCTTATCCAATTTCTCTTGATAACATCCCTCTTTTATTATATATATATATATATATATATATATATATATATATATATATATATATATATATATATATATATATATATATATATATATATTAGGCTGGTACAAATCCTACAGAAGTTGTAGAACTTCCTTCTCACATATTCAGGTGCTAGGATTTAAACGAGTTATTACTTCAAAACTTGATATTGAGGGTTCAGTGACTCCGGCATACTTTACTGAATGAATAATTCTGTCTGCACGGAATGATGATGTTGCTTTTATAAATGCTACTGCATTACACATATTTCCGGGCCAAAAGATTACGTATCTAGCTGCAGACAGCCTGTCTGAAAACGTAGAAACAGACCCAACCATTATAATTTGATATCCAACTGAGTACATAAACTCTTTGGATCTTCCTGGGTTGCCACAATTTAAACTTGATCTTAAGGTGGGTTGTCTTATTATTTTATTACGAAATATTGTACCTAAAGAAGCGCTCTGCAACGGCACTCGATTGATGGTTGTCAGATGTGCATCACGTGTCATTGAAGCTCAAATTTTAAATGGGGATAAAGCCGGTAGTTTTGTGTTTATTCCAAGAATATCTTTGTCAACATCGGCTACAATATTACCATTTCATATGACAAGACGGCAGTTTCCTGTCAGTGTAACTTATGCTATGACAATTAATAAAGCCCATGGACAATCTGTAAAGTTCGTTGGAGTTGATTTGCGGACCCCAGTTTTCAGTCATGGACATCTGTATGTGGCACTTCTACGGTGTACATCTTTTGATCGTGTATGCGTCCTTCTTCCGGCCAATTCAAATAAAACATTAAACATCGTTTATCCAGATGTTTTGCTATGAATTCCAATATATGATTAATATAGTAAGTTAGGTTTTTAAATTTTTCTGTAAATATTTCTATTTATTTTATTCATTTAGTCATTCTTTAAAAAAATTATTTATCGATTGTCGTCTAACATACATGTACACCATTAGCATACAACACTTAGATGCACTATATATGCAATGTAAGAAATTTTTAACCCCCCTAGCATCATTTTTTTGCCTTATTATTTCTTTCAATATCAATCTTTCAATATGAATGGTTAACTAAAATATTTGTTAGTATTTTTATATACATGTGGATGCAGATTCGTATAAAACTGTAAGTCTTTAATCATACCTTTTTACTATATATATTTCATTTCATTTCATTTGATTTCTTAATATTTTTTGTTCTTATAGGTTGTGTTACTTGCTCAAAATAGCTGTCAAGTTACATAATTATATAAGAATTTGGTGGGACAAGGTATGCTGACCAATACATAAGTTATCATTTTCATATTAAAACTTTTAAGTTAGTAAATTATTATTATTATTATTATTTTCAACAAGATGCAAAAATAATTGTAGATGCACAGGGAACATGGAATATTGATGCACCAGAAACCTGTGTTATGGTGGTAATGTAAAAAATATTAGAATTTTATTCACCCAATATCAATATCAACATATCGTTTGTGTTATAGAATTGGAAGTTAGTTCTTAAGGAGCTTGATTGGGTCCATAAAGCAAAGTCCACCTATGCTCCCCCGCATAAGGCAAAAACATTTTAAGTTTAAATTATTAATATTATCACATATTTCTTTAATTTCTCTAACCAATTTATGTTTGTAATTTACCTAGGTTATTGTGCATCCAGATGACACACGATGTTGGATTGAGATTGACACGCATTCCTTTTATAATGTAATGAAGAGAAAGTTTCATGTTGAACCATGATGGATTGTGTATTAACAGCTTTGATGTAACAAATGTATTTTTGATGTAACAAATGTAAATATTATTATGGTGCTACTTGGCTTAGACTAATAGAACTGGATCTACATTTCTTTTGTGTAACATTATTAAGGTGCAATTTTTCTATGTTAGAAATGTAAATTTTTAATAATTGCTTGCATGGTGTTTTTACTTCACCAATTGCAATTGTTTTCATGGTTGGATGTGATTGGAGGGAACATGGTGAAATGGCTAATGCACATAATCTGATCAATGCTGCCAACTTCCGCACTCCTAGGCTTAGGTGACATGGCTTATTTTTACGTCCATCTCTATTTTTCTATTTGTTCATGTATCTTAATACTGTAACATGTTTTAAGCTCCTATCTTTATGAATATTTTGTCTAAAAATGTGGGGGAAATGCAACTAACGTTACAATAAAATTAGAAACGAACTACATATTGGGCGACTAACATTTTTATCAGTGACTAAAAATTATGTGAGTAATTAAATAAGAGGAGGGATCAAATGACCCCCAAAAATAACCCCCAAAAATGACCCCCTATCAAAAATCCTATGCCCCCCATTTTTTCGGAAGATCCGAACCGTTGACCTTGATCTCCGCCATCTAAATACCCGACCCACCAATTTTCAACCAGATCCCATGTGTTTTTCCCGTTCATCCATCCGACCCAAATTTAACGGTTTCGCATGAACAGAACTTTTGCGAATGGTTGATGGACGGGAAAAACACATGGGATCTGGTTGAAAATTGGTGGGTCGGGTATTTAGATGGCGGAGATCAAGGTCAACGGTTCGGATCTTCCGAAAAAATGGGGGGCATAGGATTTTTGATAGGGGGTCATTTTTGGGGGTTATTTTTGGGGGTCATTTGATCCCTCCTCATTAAATAATGTGAGAACTAAAATCTCTTGAGGGGACCTAAATTTTGGGGAACTTAGACTTTGATTGGGGAACTAAGATTTTGAGGGGGGATTCTTAAATGAATCATGTCCACATTTTCAGGGGAACTAAGATTTTGAGGGGGGAATATCTAAAATGAATCGTGCCCACATTTTCGGGGGAACTAAGATTTTGAGGGGAAATATCTAATTGAACTGTGCCCTACGGGCACATGTATATACTAGTATAAATATAATATATGATTAAAATATCGATTCATTAATAATGCCAAGTTCTATTCTAAACTTTAAAAAAGTTTCTTCCTTAAGGGGCTTAGTAAGGATATCGGCTATTTGATTTTTAGTATCTATATATTTAAGAATAATGTCACCTTTTGAACATGATCATCCAAGAAGTGATGACATATATCGATGTGTTTAATGCGTGCATGATTTATCGGATTTTTGGATAAGTTTATAGCACTAGCGTTGTTACACATAATAGGACATGTGTTACATATAATGCCTTAATCTAGTATAGTTTATTTCATCCATAAAATCTGTGCTCATGCTAAACCAGCGACAATGTATTCCGCTTCAGTAGTAGATAAAGAAACATAATTTTGTTTCTTACTAAACCGTGATACTAATGCATAACCTAAAAAGTGATAAGTCCCACTTGTACTTTTACGATCAGATTTGCAGCCAGCAAAATCTACATCACTATAGAAATCAAATCAAATGAATTTGACTTTGGATAATATAATCCAAATTCAGATGTATGTTTGATATACTTAATTATCCTTTTGACAGCAGTCAAATGTGATAATTTAGGTTCAGATTGACATCTAGCGCATATACAAACAGAAAACATAATATCTAGTCTACTTGTTGTAAGATAAATTAATGATCCAATCATACCTCGATATAATGTTTGATTAACACTCTTACCATTTGGATCCTTGTCAAGATTTGATGCAGTACCCATTGGAGTACGCTTTTCAGCAAAATTTTCTAATCCAAACCTTTTAATGAGTTCCTTTGTATACTTACTCTGATGTATAAATATACCTTCCTTCCTTTGTTTGATTTGAAGTACAAGGAAGTAGGTTAATTCACTCATGTGACTCGTCTCAAATTCATTCTGCATTTCCTTAGAAAATTCTTGACAAAGAGAATCATTAGTAGAAATAAAAATTATGTCATCAACATATATTTGTATAATGATAACATCAGAATCTATATGTTTGGTAAATAAAGTAGAATCTATCTTTCCTATAGAATAACTAGATTTTAATAGAAAGTTCTTTAATCTTTCAGACCAAACACAATGTGCTTGTTTTAATCCATACAATGCTTTCTTTAACTTGAAAACATGATTATCCAAACTTTCATGTTGAAATCTTGGTGGTTGTTTGATTCGGGTTCAATATTACATATTTAACCCCCCATTTAGCCCTATTTTATGCTCATATGATGCTACATTGTTCTCTAATTCATACGTATTTTCTACACATTTATTTATTAGAGAAAACACACTATTTGAGCACAAAACAGCATTTAACGACGCATTTCTGCACTTTTTATTTTTTTTCCTAGCTTCGTCTTGATCTCACGATTCCAACGAATATTTATTTGTATTTTTCTGAGATCGGTGCTAATTTCTATGAATTTTTGAATGCAGAATACCATTTATTGGAAATAAATTAAGTTTGCACGAATCTTGGCGTGCCACACGGCGTTCATCCACGCGTTCCCGCTCTCATCCGACGGCCTACGACGAAGGTGCGACGCGGCAGCTTGGTAGCCGTCAATCGTTGATCTAACGGCTGACGTCGATGCGGATGCGAGCGGAGCAGCGTTCGTTCGATCCTCATCCGATGGCTCAGATCAACCCAAGCTGATTTCGAAAAGCATTCAATGGCGGGTCGACGTGGCTGATTTCTAAGCATCAGATGCCGACCGGACGATCCAAAACACGAATTAGCGGCGATCAGCAGAGGGGCGACGCGACCGAACGACAGCGGTCCGATGCGCATCCAATGGTCGACGCGCTCCCCGCAATTTGAACTCGATGCGACGATCTCACGGGGCGACGTGGCAAAGTTTCAAGCACACGATCACAATCGTACGATTGAGATCGAAGGCGAGGGGGATTTGAAGCGGATTCGGGCGAATTCGAGATGTAGATCCGCTTTGTATGGCCACGTGTCAGCTCCCAGTTCAATCCCGCTTGGATGTGCGGTCGATATCTGCGCCGCTTGAGATGAGCGGACAGGATGCGTTCGGGTATGGTTTTGATGCGGGTTTAGATCCGATAGCACAACCCAAACCCGCAAGCCTATTATATAAGCGTATTTAGGGGTTTTTGGGCGTATTCAAGCAGATTTGGGGCGTATTTTGAGCGTATTGGAGGCTCTAGGAGCCGTATTTTCCCCCTGAAAAATTCTGTAAAATTCCAGAGGCTTATTTTATTATTTCCAGAGAGTTTGAAGTAAAAACTTGGAGATTTGGTGATATTTTCTTCAACTTCTATCTCGTATTTTGGTGTTTTTCATCGTATTTTGCTATAATCTTGATGTATTTTGCTATGAACGTTGTTTATTATTGCATGATGAGTAGCTAAATCTTATTTGTGCATGGTATGGAGTAGTTAGGTGCTATGATTTGTGTTAGTTTGGTTGTATTCCATGTGCTAAATCGTTAAACGTCGTTAAAATTGTAATCTTTGTTCGTAAATCGACTTTTTCAGATTCCAAAAGAATTGATTTAGTTGATGATCGTCACAAAAGGGTGAGTTTTGATCTCCCCAAAAGGGAGTTTCATACCGTAGTTTTGATCTCTCCAAAAGAGAGTTTCATATCGTATTATAACTTTAGCGACGATCTTATTGAATATTTTGCTTGAACCCCCAAAAGGGCATCTTCCGATGAATTGCTCCCAAAAGGAGAATTCATTGAGTTATATTGGATATTTTCCCGGTGAATTGCTCTCAAAAAGAGAATTCATTGTGATATATTCATCAACCAAATTAATACGAATCTTTGATCCTAACGAACCCATACCATGTGCATACTTTTTATAGATATTTTCAGACACGATTTTCTATGTTTATATTGTTCACGTGTTCACATCACCATCACCGTCACCATTATTGAAGTGGTTAGTTTCTTTTCGTAGGATTTCTATTTGATTTGAATTGTGGTTGCAACAGATTTCTTCCCGTGGATTCGACATCTGGACTCCCAGATTTTACTACTTGTACGGACTCTTGCGCTTGAGAGAAGCACCTTTTCGGAGCCCACCAAGTTTTTGGCGTCGTTGCCGGGGAGGAATGGTTTGTGACTACGGTTTATTTCATTTAGAGGACCTTCGGTGAGATCTTTCCACTTTACTGTACATAAACTTTTTTTTATTATTTTATTTTATTTTATTTCAAAATGGAATATATGAACTTCTATTGCACAAACAATCTTTATGATGCACGATATGCTAATGCACACAAACATAGAATGGAGAAGCTCAAATTGTTAATTTTAATCAAACTGACTGTGAAACTTTCTTTTAGACCTGGAGGAGGTTCACAGACCTAATATCGAGCTATCCACAGCATGGGTACACAAATGAAGAGCTTATGACGTTCTTCCTAGATGGACTACAACCGCAGCTGTAGGAATTATTGGGAGGCATGACGCCGATAGTGGCGTGGGAATACATGGAGTCTCTGCAAGAAAACAAAGAAACCGGGGAAGAGACTTCAGAGAGCGATTCAACGGAGCCTTCGTGCCTTGATCAAGAAGAGCAAAGCGTAGACGTACCTTTGCAATCCTTGAAAGAGGACGCTTACCTGATTATTCAAACAGAGGAGGCCACATCCCATCAATTCCAAGAGAATTTCCTTGCTCGGAGTCGGCAGATTCCGAAATCCATTGAAGATCTTAATTTGATTTCCGCTTGCTTAGAAGAAGGTAATGCTTTTGAAACTCAATTTAAAGAATCTCATACGAGTTTATCTTCTATTGCAGGAAAATCGAGCGAGCCATGTCACGTTGATGACACGAATAAAAATATCCACATGGCAGAAAGTGTGTGCAAAAGAGAGGACGAGCTAGCAATTTTGGATGAACGAGAGGAGGAGACAGCTAGGGACAAGGGTTTTGAGATTATCGCCATGGATTCAGAACCATGCCCTCCTCCAGTTTTGTCCCAAAATCATTTACTCCTCTCCCCATTAATCGAGCATCGTACAGAGAGTAGTGCAAATCTTTCAGGGAGTAGTCGTCAACTTGCTTTAATTTCTTTCACTTATTTTGACGACTACATTTGGAATACTTTCATTGAGAATAATTTTAAAATAATTTGGACTGACATAACTCATCTCTCGCAGGACATTGGCAAACAGCTTATAGAGATGCTTGGAGTTGGGTTGCTGGGGTCCAAATTAGTTTTTGGATGAAGAATAATCGCCGAGGAGCGCAAGGAGCAAATTGAACAACTTCCTCCACCATCAAAGATTCGGGATCCGCCATTTGATCACGGTGTGTTCTTTCCAGTAGTGTAGTTTTTATATGCTTTCTAGGTTGTTTGCTTGAATAAACTCGTACCTCTTCCGACATTGAGGACAATGTCCATCTTTAGTTGGGGGGTGTGTATGAGACCTTAGGATTTTTTTTGAGAAGAATAAATCGCCAAATGTCATCATTTTAAAACTCATTCATATGCCTCAAATTCGGATGATTATACATTAATTGTGTTCTAAAAATTGTTTATGGCTTGATTAATTATTTTTCCTTTATGGAATTGCCGTTAATATGCTATTCATGAAAATTTTCAATTTCCATGATTAATATCTCGAAATAGTTTGAATTGATTTCATGCATGCTAATGTGATGGAAAAAGCTTAAGTATACACGATTTTTAAGAATAATCTTCAAGTTGAAGAGGAATGTGGCCATGGTTATTAATGTTTATGTTCGAGAGAATGGGTTTTGAGTTGCTTACAAGAAAAAAAAGAAAAGAAAGAAAGAGATGAAAAGAAAAATGATGAAAAATGAATGAATGAGTATGTCACTAATAAATAACTTGGATGGCTCGAGTAGTACAGTCCGAGGGGTCCTTTTTGGCCTAATGCCGTATTATCGTCTGATTTGGGAGCCATTGACCGGAACCTCACTCATTTGATGGAGCGATCCAAGTTATACGTTTTTCTGCGAATGTTGCTTGATGCGCGTTACGCGGAACTAATAAAAGAAAAGAAATGGTGAATATACTAAGCAACTTCAATACCCATGTCTTGAAAGATTATTTTGATAGGCCAAATCCTTGGAAACACGAATACTAGTTCATAACGACGTGTTATACCTTCGCTTGCGCAAAACGATGCTTGTATGTTATTTATTCATACTAAATTAGAGAAAATATCATGAGATTGATTTTGTTCATGGATGTGTATATTGATGGCCAAGATCATGTTGGAATGCGTATTATTGAGCCATACCATGAGCAATTTGAAAGAATTTATTGTTTTATTAATCATCCGTATTTATCGCTCAATTTGCTAGAGACTAGCAAATCGCTAGTTGGGGGGTGTGATTCGGGTTCAATATTACATATTTAACCCCCCATTTAGCCCTATTTTGTGCTCATATGATGCTACATTGTTCTCTAATTCATACGTATTTTCTACACATTTATTTATTAGAGAAAACACACTATTTGAGCACAAAACAGCATTTAACGACGCATTTCTGCACTTTTTATATTTTTCCTAGCTTTGTCTTGATCTCACGATTCCAACGAATATTTATTTGTATTTTTCTGAGCTCGGTGCTAATTTCTATGAATTTTTGAATGCAGAATACCATTTATTGGAAATAAATTAAGTTTGCACGAATCTTGGCGCGCCACGCGGCGTTCATCCACACGTTCCCGCTCTCATCCGACGGCCTACGACGAAGGGGCGACGCGGCAGCTTGGTAGCCGTCGATCGTTGATCTAACGGCTGACGTCGATGCGGATGCGAGCGGAGCGGCGTTCGTTCGATCCTCATCCGACGGCTCAGATCAACCCAAGCTGATTTCGAAAAGCATTCAATGGCGGGTTGACGTGGCTGATTTCTAAGCATCAGATGCCGACCGAACGATCCAAAACACGAATTAGCGACGATCAACAGAGGGGCGACGCGGCCGAACGACAGCGGTCCGATGGGCATCCAATGGTCGACGCGCTCCCCGCAATTTGAACTCGATGCGGCGATCTCACGGGGCGACGTGGCAAAGTTTCAAGCGCACGATCACAATCGTACGGTTGAGAGCGAAGGCGAGGGGGATTTGAAGCGGATTCGGGCGAATTCGAGATGTAGATCCGCTTTGTATGGCCACGTGTCAGCTCCCAGTTCAATCCCGCTTGGATGTGCGGTCGATATCTGCGCCGCTTGAGATGAGCGGACATGATGCATTCGGGTATGGTTTTGATGCGGGTTTAGATCCGATAGCACAACCCAAACCCGCAAGCCTATTATATAAGCGTATTTAGGGTTTTTTGGGCGTATTCAAGCAGATTTGGGGCGTATTTTGAGCGTATTGGAGGCTCTAGGAGCCGTATTTTCCCCCTGAAAAATTCTGTAAAATTCCAGAGGCTTATTTTATTATTTCCAGAGAGTTTGAAGTAAAAACTTGGAGATTTGGTGATATTTTCTTCAACTTCTATCTCGTATTTTGGTGTTTTTCATCGTATTTTGCTATAATCTTGATGTATTTTGCTATGAACGTTGTTTATTATTGCATGATGAGTAGCTAAATCTTATTTGTGCATGGTATGGAGTAGTTAGGTGCTATGATTTGTGTTAGTTTGGTTGTATTCCATGTGCTAAATCGTTAAACGTCATTAAAATTGTAATCTTTGTTCGTAAATCGACTTTTTCAGATTCCAAAAGAATTGATTTAGTTGATGATCGCCACAAAAGGGTGAGTTTTGATCTCCCCAAAAGGGAGTTTCATACCGTAGTTTTGATCTCTCCAAAAGAGAGTTTCATATCGTATTATAACTTTAGCGACGATCTTATTGAATATTTTGCTTGAACCCCCAAAAGGGCATCTTCCTATGAATTGCTCCCAAAAGGAGAATTCATTGAGTTATATTGGATATTTTCCCGGTGGATTGCTCTCAAAAAGAGAATTCATTGTGATATATTCATCAACCAAATTAATACGAATCTTTGATCCTAACGAACCCATACCATGTGCATACTTTTTATAGATATTTTCAGACACGATTTTCTATATTTATATTATTCACGTGTTCACATCACCATCACTGTCACCATTATTGAAGTGGTTAGTTTTTTTTCGTAGGATTTCTATTTGATTTGAATTGTGGTTGCAACAGATTTCTTCCCGTGGATTCAACATCTAGACTCCCAGATTTTACTACTTGTACGGACTCTTGCGCTTGAGAGAAGCACCTTTTCGGAGCCCACCATGTTTTTGGCGCCGTTGCCGGGGAGGAATGGTTTGTGACTACGGTTTATTTCATTTAGAGGACCTTCGGTGAGATCTTTCCACTTTACTGTACATAAACTTTTTTTTATTATTTTATTTTATTTTATTTCAAAATGGAATATATGAACTTCTATTGCACAAACAATCTTTATGATGCACGATATGCTAATGCACACAAACATAGAATGGAGAAGCTCAAAATTGTTAATTTTAATCAAACTGACTGTGAAACTTTCTTTCAGACCTGGAGGAGGTTCACAGACCTAATATTGAGCTATCCGCAGCATGGGTACACAAATGAAGAGCTTATGGCGTTCTTCCTAGATGGACTACAACCGCAGCTGCAGGAATTATTGGGAGGCATGACGCCGACAGTGGCGTGGGAATACATGGAGTCTCTGCAAGAAAACAAAGAAACCGGGGAAGAGACTTCAGAGAGCGATTCAACGGAGCCTTCGTGCCTTGATCAAGAAGAGCAAAGCGTAGACGTACCTTTGCAATCCTTGAAAGAGGACGCTTACCTGATTATTCAAACACAGGAGGCCACATCCCATCAATTCCAAGAGAATTTCCTTGCTCGGAGTCGGCAGATTCCGAAATCCATTGAAGATCTTAATTTGATTTCCGCTTGCTTAGAAGAAGGTAATGCTTTTGAAACTCAATTTAAAGAATCTCATACGAGTTTATCTTCTATTGCAGGAAAATCGAGCGAGCCATGTCACGTTGATGACACGAATAAAAATATCCCCATGGCAGAAAGTGTGTGCAAAAGAGAGGACGAGCTAGCAATTTTGGATGAACGAGAGGAGGAGACAGCTAGGGACAAGGGTTTTGAGATTATCGCCATGGATTCAGAACCATGCCCTCCTCCAGTTTTGTCCCAAAATCATTTACTCCTCTCCCCATTAATCGAGCATCGAACAGAGAGTAGTGCAAATCTTTCAGGGAGTAGTCGTCAACTTGCTTTAATTTCTTTCACTTATTTTGACGACTACATTTGGAATACTTTCATTGAGAATAATTTTAAAATAATTTGGACTGACATAACTCATCTCTCGCAGGACATTGGCAAACAGCTTATAGAGATGCTTGGAGTTGTGTTGCTGGGGTCCAAATTAGTTTTTGGATGAAGAATAATCGCTGAGGAGCGCAAGGATCAAATTGAACAACTTCCTCCACCATCAAAGATTCGGGATCCGCCATTTGATCACGATGTGTTCTTTCCAGTAGTGTAGTTTTTATATGCTTTCTAGGTTGTTTGCTTGAATAAACTCGTACCTCTTCCGACATTGAGGACAATGTCCATCTTTAGTTGGGGGGTGTGTATGAGACCTTAGGATTTTTTTTGAGAAGAATAAATCGCCAAATGTCATCATTTTAAAACTCATTCATATGCCTCAAATTCGGATGATTATACATTAATTGTGTTCTAAAAATTGTTTATGGCTTGATTAATTATTTTTCCTTTATGGAATTGCCGTTAATATGCTATTCATGGAAATTTTCAATTTCCATGATTAATATCTTGAAATAGTTTGAATTGATTTCATGCATGCTAATGTGATGGAAAAAGCTTAAGTATACACGATTTTTAAGAATAATCTTCAAGTTGAAGAGGAATGTGGCCATGGTTATTAATGTTTATGTTCGAGAGAATGGGTTTTGAGTTGCTTACAAGAAAAAAAGAAAAGAAAGAAAGAGATGAAAAGAAAAATGATGAAAAATGAATGAATGAGTATGTCACTAATAAATAACTTGGATGGCTCGAGTAGTACAGTCCGAGGGGTCCTTTTTGGCCTAATGCCGTATTATCGTCTGATTTGGGAGCCATTGACCGGAACCTCACTCATTTGATGGAGCGATCCAAGTTATACGTTTTTCTGCGAATGTTGCTTGATGCGCGTTACGCGGAACTAATAAAAGAAAAGAAATGGTGAATATACTAAGCAACTTCAATACCCATGTCTTGAAAGATTATTTTGATAGGCCAAATCCTTGGAAACACGAATACTAGTTCATAACGACGTGTTATACCTTCGCTTGCGCAAAACGATGCTTGTATGTTATTTATTCATACTAAATTAGAGAAAATATCATGAGATTGATTTTGTTCATGGATGTGTATATTGATGGCCAAGATCATGTTGGAATGCGTATTATTGAGCCATACCATGAGCAATTTGAAAGAATTTATTGTTTTATTAATCATCCGTATTTATCGCTCAATTTGCTAGAGACTAGCAAATCGCTAGTTGGGGGGTGTGATTCGGGTTCAATATTACATATTTAACCCCCCATTTAGCCCTATTTTGTGCTCATATGATGCTACATTGTTCTCTAATTCATACGTATTTTCTACACATTTATTTATTAGAGAAAACACACTATTTGAGCACAAAACAGCATTTAACGACGTATTTCTGCACTTTTTATATTTTTCCTAGCTTTGTCTTGATCTCACGATTCCAACGAATATTTATTTGTATTTTTCTGAGATCGGTGCTAAAATCTATGAATTTTTGAATGCATAATACCATTTATTGGAAATAAATTAAGTTTGCACGAATCTTGGCGCGCCACGCGGCGTTCATCCACACGTTCCCGCTCTCATCCGACGGCCTACGACGAAGGGGCGACGCGGCAGCTTGGTAGCCGTCGATCGTTGATCTAACGGCTGACGTCGATGCGGATGCGAGCGGAGCGGCGTTCGTTCGATCCTCATCCGACGGCTCAGATCAACCCAAGCTGATTTCGAAAAGCATTCAATGGCGGGTCGACGTGGCTGATTTCTAAGCATCAGATGCCGACCGAACGATCCAAAACACGAATTAGCGACGATCAACAGAGGGGCGACGCGGGCCGAACAACAGCGGTCTGATGCGCATCCAATGGTCGACACGCTCCCCGCAATTTGAACTCGATGCGGCGATCTCACGGGGCGACGTGGCAAAGTTTCGAGCGCACGATCACAATCGTACGGTTGAGAGCGAAGGCGAGGGGGATTTGAAGCGGATTCGGGCAAATTCGAGATGTAGATCCGCTTTGTATGGCCACGTGTCAGCTCCCAGTTCAATCCCGCTTGGATGTGCGGTCGATATCTGCGCCGCTTGAGATGAGTGGACAGGATGCGTTCGGGTATGGTTTTGATGCGGGTTTAGATCCGATAGCACAACCCAAACCCGCAAGCCTATTATATAAGCGTATTTAGGGTTTTTTGGGCGTATTCAAGCAGATTTGGGGCGTATTTTGAGCGTATTGGAGGCTCTAGGAGCCGTATTTTCCCCCTGAAAAATTCTGTAAAATTCCAGAGGCTTATTTTATTATTTCCAGAGAGTTTGAAGTAAAAACTTGGAGATTTGGTGATATTTTCTTCAACTTCTATCTCGTATTTTGGTGTTTTTCATCGTATTTTGCTATAATCTTGATGTATTTTGCTATGAACGTTGTTTATTATTGCATGATGAGTAGCTAAATCTTATTTGTGCATGGTATGGAGTAGTTAGGTGCTATGATTTGTGTTAGTTTGGTTGTATTCCATGTGCTAAATCGTTAAACGTCGTTAAAATTGTAATCTTTGTTCGTAAATCGACATTTTCAGATTCCAAAAGAATTGATTTAGTTGATGATCACCACAAAAGGGTGAGTTTTGATCTCCCCAAAAGGGAGTTTCATACCGTAGTTTTGATCTCTCCAAAAGAGAGTTTCATATCGTATTATAACTTTAGCGACGATCTTATTGAATATTTTGCTTGAACCCCCAAAAGGGCATCTTCCTATGAATTGCTCCCAAAAGGAGAATTCATTGAGTTATATTGGATATTTTCCCGGTGGATTGCTCTCAAAAAGAGAATTCATTGTGATATATTCATCAACCAAATTAATACGAATCTTTGATCCTAACGAACCCATACCATGTGCATACTTTTTATAGATATTTTCAGACACGATTTTCTATGTTTATATTATTCACGTGTTCACATCACCATCACCGTCACCATTATTGAAGTGGTTAGTTTTTTTTCGTAGGATTTCTATTTGATTTGAATTGTGGTTGCAACAGATTTCTTCCCGTGGATTCAACATCTGGACTCCCAGATTTTACTACTTGTACGGACTCTTGCGCTTGAGAGAAGCACCTTTTCGGAGCCCACCAAGTTTTTGGCGCCGTTGCCGGGGAGGAATGGTTTGTGACTACGGTTTATTTCATTTAGAGGACCTTCGGTGAGATCTTTCCACTTTACTGTACATAAACTTTTTTTATTATTTTATTTTATTTTATTTCAAAATGGAATATATGAACTTCTATTGCACAAACAATCTTTATGATGCACGATATGCTAATGCACACAAACATAGAATGGAGAAGCTCAAAATTGTTAATTTTAATCAAACTGACTGTGAAACTTTCTTTCAGACCTGGAGGAGGTTCACAGACCTAATATCGAGCTATCCGCAGCATGGGTACACAAATGAAGAGCTTATGGCGTTCTTCCTAGATGGACTACAACCGCAGCTGCAGGAATTATTGGGAGGCATGACGCCGACAGTGGCGTGGGAATACATGGAGTCTCTGCAAGAAAACAAAGAAACCGGGGAAGAGACTTCAGAGAGCGATTCAACGGAGCCTTCGTGCCTTGATCAAGAAGAGCAAAGCGTAGACGTACCTTTGCAATCCTTGTAAGAGGACGTTTACCTGATTATTCAAACACAGGAGGCCACATCCCATCAATTCCAAGAGAATTTCCTAGCTCGGAGTCGGCAGATTCCGAAATCCATTGAAGATCTTAATTTGATTTCCGCTTGCTTAGAAGAAGGTAATGCTTTTGAAACTCAATTTAAAGAATCTCATACGAGTTTATCTTCTATTGCAGGAAAATCGAGCGAGCCATGTCACGTTGATGACATGAATAAAAATATCCACATGGCAGAAAGTGTGTGCAAAAGAGAGGACGAGCTAGCAATTTTGGATGAACGAGAGGAGGAGACAGCTAGGGACAAGGGTTTTGAGATTATCGCCATGGATTCAGAACCATGCCCTCCTCCAGTTTTGTCCCAAAATCATTTACTCCTCTCCCCATTAATCGAGCATCGTACAGAGAGTAGTGCAAATCTTTCAGGGAGTAGTCGTCAACTTGCTTTAATTTCTTTCACTTATTTTGACGACTACATTTGGAATACTTTCATTGAGAATAATTTTAAAATAATTTGGACTGACATAACTCATCTCTCGCAGGACATTGGCAAACAGCTTATAGAGATGCTTGGAGTTGTGTTGCTGGGGTCCAAATTAGTTTTTGGAGGAAGAATAATCGCCGAGGAGCGCAAGGAGCAAATTGAACAACTTCCTCCACCATCAAAGATTCAGGATCCGCCATTTGATCACGGTGTGTTCTTTCCAGTAGTATAGTTTTTATATGCTTTCTAGGTTGTTTGCTTGAATAAACTCGTACCTCTTCCGACATTGAGGACAATGTCCATCTTTAGTTGGGGTGTGTGTATGAGACCTTAGGATTTTTTTTTGAGAAGAATAAATCGCCAAATGTCATCATTTTAAAACTCATTCATATGCCTCAAATTCGGATGATTATACATTAATTGTGTTCTAAAAATTGTTTATGGCTTGATTAATTATTTTTCCTTTATGGAATTGCCGTTAATATGCTATTCATGAAAATTTTCAATTTCCATGATTAATATCTCGAAATAGTTTGAATTGATTTCATGCATGCTAATGTGATGGAAAAAGCTTAAGTATACACGATTTTTAAGAATAATCTTCAAGTTGAAGAGGAATGTGGCCATGGTTATTAATGTTTATGTTCGAGAGAATGGGTTTTGAGTTGCTTACAAGAAAAAAAGAAAAGAAAGAAAGAGATGAAAAGAAAAATGATGAAAAATGAATGAATGAGTATGTCACTAATAAATAACTTGGATGGCTCGAGTAGTACAGTCCGAGGGGTCCTTTTTGGCCTAATGCCGTATTATCGTCTGATTTGGGAGCCATTGACCGGAACCTCACTCATTTGATGGAGCGATCCAAGTTATACGTTTTTCTGCGAATGTTGCTTGATGCGCGTTACACGGAACTAATAAAAGAAAAGAAATGGTGAATATACTAAGCAACTTCAATACCCATGTCTTGAAAGATTATTTTGATAGGCCAAATCCTTGGAAACACGAATACTAGTTCATAACGACGTGTTATACCTTCGCTTGCGCAAAACGATGCTTGTATGTTATTTATTCATACTAAATTAGAGAAAATATCATGAGATTGATTTTGTTCATGGATGTGTATATTGATGGCCAAGATCATGTTGGAATGCGTATTATTGAGCCATACCATGAGCAATTTGAAAGAATTTATTGTTTTATTAATCATCCGTATTTATCGCTCAATTTGCTAGAGACTAGCAAATCGCTAGTTGGGGGGTGTGATTCGGGTTCAATATTACATATTTAACCCCCCATTTAGCCCTATTTTGTGCTCATATGATGCTACATTGTTCTCTAATTCATACGTATTTTCTACACATTTATTTATTAGAGAAAACACACTATTTGAGCACAAAACAGCATTTAACGACGCATTTCTGCACTTTTTATATTTTTCCTAGCTTTGTCTTGATCTCACGATTCCAACGAATATTTATTTGTATTTTTCTGAGATCGGTGCTAATTTCTATGAATTTTTGAATGCAGAATACCATTTATTGGAAATAAATTAAGTTTGCACGAATCTTGGCGCGCCACGCGGCGTTCATCCACACGTTCCCGCTCTCATCCGACGGCCTACGACGAAGGGACGACGCGGCAGCTTGGTAGCCGTCGATCGTTGATCTAACGGCTGACGTCGATGCGGATGCGAGCGGAGCGGCGTTCGTTCGATCCTCATCCGACGGCTCAGATCAACCCAAGCTGATTTCGAAAAGCATTCAATGGTGGGTCGACGTGGCTGATTTCTAAGCATCAGATGCCGACCGAACGATCCAAAACACGAATTAGCGACGATCAACAGAGGGGCGACGCGGCCGAACGACAGCGGTCCGATGCGCATCCAATGGTCGACGCGCTCCCCGCAATTTGAACTCGATGCGGCGATCTCACGGGGCGACGTGGCAAAGTTTCGAGCGCACGATCACAATCGTACGGTTGAGAGCGAAGGCGAGGGGGATTTGAAGCGGATTCGGGCGAATTCGAGATGTAGATCCGCTTTGTATGGCCACGTGTCAGCTCCCAGTTCAATCCCGCTTGGATGTGCGGTCGATATCTGCGCCGCTTGAGATGAGCGGACAGGATGCGTTCGGGTATGGTTTTGATGCGGGTTTAGATCCGATAGCACAACCCAAACCCGCAAGCATATTATATAAGCGTATTTAGGGGTTTTTGGGCGTATTCAAGCAGATTTGGGGCGTATTTTGAGCGTATTGGAGGCTTTAGGAGCCGTATTTTCCCCCTGAAAAATTCTGTAAAATTCCAGAGGCTTATTTTATTATTTCCAGAGAGTTTGAAGTAAAAACTTGGAGATTTGATGATATTTTCTTCAACTTCTATCTCGTATTTTGGTGTTTTTCATCGTATTTTGCTATAATCTTGATGTATTTTGCTATGAACGTTGTTTATTATTGCATGATGAGTAGCTAAATCTTATTTGTGCATGGTATGGAGTAGTTAGGTGCTATGATTTGTGTTAGTTTGGTTGTATTCCATGTGCTAAATCGTTAAACGTCGTTAAAATTGTAATCTTTGTTCGTAAATCGACTTTTTCAGATTCCAAAAGAATTGATTTAGTTGATGATCGCCCCAAAAGGGCGAGTTTTGATCTCCCCAAAAGGGAGTTTCATACCGTAGTTTTGATCTCTCCAAAAGAGAGTTTCATATCGTATTATAACTTTAGCGACGATCTTATTGAATATTTTGCTTGAACCCCCAAAAGGGCATCTTCCTATGAATTGCTCCCAAAAGGAGAATTCATTGAGTTATATTGGATATTTTCCCGGTGGATTGCTCTCAAAAAGAGAATTCATTGTGATATATTCATCAACCAAATTAATACGAATCTTTGATCCTAACGAACCCATACCATGTGCATACTTTATATATATATTTTCAGACACGATTTTCTATGTTTATATTATTCACGTGTTCACATCACCATCACCGTCACCATTATTGAAGTGGTTAGTTTCTTTTCGTAGGATTTATATTTGATTTGAATTGTGGTTGCAATAGATTTCTTCCCGTGGATTCCACATCTGGACTCCCAGATTTTACTACTTGTACGGACTCTTGCGCTTGAGAGAAGCACCTTTTCGGAGCCCACCATTGTTCTACATAGACTTCTTCCTTTATAATACCATTTAAAAATACGCTTTTAACATCCATTTGATATAACTTAAAATCTTTGTAACATGCAAATGCTAAAAGCATTCTAATAGACTCTAATCTTGCTACAGGAGCATATGTTTCATCATAATCTATGATTTCTTCCTGATTATAACCTTGTGCAACTAATTTAGCCGTATTTCTAATTACTTGTCCAGATTCATCCAATTTATTATTAAATACCCACTTAGTACCAATAATAGGATAATCTGAAGGTCTAGGTACTAATTCCCATACATCATTCCTTTTGAATTGATTAAGTTCTTCCTGCATTGCTATAATCCATGAACTATGTTTACATGCTTCAATAACATTCTTTGGTTCAATAGATGATATAAATACACAAATAGTCATTTGTTCTTTTTGAGATCTAGTTCTTACTCTATCAGAAATATCTCTAATAAGTAAATCATGTGGATGATTAGGAATTTCAACAAATGCTTTAGGAAGATTTGTATTTTCAGGGATAATTTTAAGAATGGAATTAGTAGGATCATTTTCATCTAACTTAGTGTTTTCTAAAGAACTAGTGATAGATATATAATCTTCTTCATCTAAATTTGTGATAGGTGTAGAATTCTCATTAAAATTTACATGAAGAGATTCTTCAATACATAAGTTTCTTTTATTATAAATCATATATGCATTACTACATGTAGAATATCCTACAAAAATACCTTTGTCTAATTTAGAATCAAACTTATCTAGTGAATTCTTAGTTTTAAGAATAAAACATTTACAACCAAATACTTTAAAGTAAGATACACGAGGTATACAATAATAAAATAATTGAAAGCAAGTTTTATTCATTTGTGGTCTAACCAAAATTCTATTTAAAACATAATATCCAAAGCGACGGCTTCTGCCTAAAAATATTTGGCAAAGAACTATCACATAACATAGTTTTAGCACATTCTTGTAATGTTCTATTTTTGGTTTCAACTACACCATTTTGTGGTGCGGCTCGAGGAAAGAGAAGTTATGTGTTATACCATGTTTATTACAAAATTTCGTAAATAATTAATTTTTAAATTCTCCTCCATGATCACTAAGAATAGTAATAATGGATGAAGATTTTAAATTTTGAATTCTTTTACAAAATATTGTAAATTCTTCAAATGCATCATTTTTATGTTTCAAAAATAATACCCAAGAATATCTTGATAATCATCAACAATTTGAAATGCATATTTATTCACATTTAAAGAAGTTATTCTAGAAGGACCAAATAAATCTAAATGTAAAAGTTCAAGTGGTCTTTTAGTAGAAATATCATCTTTAAATTTAAATGAAGATTTATGCCTTTTTCCTTGTTGACATGCATCACAAAATTGTGTATGAGTAAAAGATAAATTAGTCATTTTGGACATACTAACTTTAAGCATTTAGCACGTAACCGTCACCATTGTTGAAGTGGTTAGTTTCTTTTCGTAGGATTTCTATTTGATTTGAATTGTGGTTGCAACAGATTTCTTCCCGTGGATTCAACATCTGGACTCCCAGATTTTACTACTTGTACGGACTCTTGCGCTTGAGAGAAGCACCTTTTCGGAGCCCACCATTGTTCTACATAGACTTCTTCCTTTATAATACCATTTAAAAATACGCTTTTAACATCCATTTGATATAACTTAAAATCTTTGTAACATGCAAATGCTAAAAGCATTCTAATAGACTCTAATCTTGCTACAGGAGCATATGTTTCATCATAATCTATGATTTCTTCCTGATTATAACCTTGTGCAACTAATTTAGCAGTATTTCTAATTACTTGTCCATATTCATCCAATTTATTATTAAATACCCACTTAGTACCAATAATAGGATAATCTGAAGGTCTAGGTACTAATTCCCATACATCATTCCTTTTGAATTGATTAAGTTCTTCCTGCATTGCTATAATCCATGAACTATGTTTACATGCTTCAATAACATTCTTTGGTTCAATAGATGATATAAATACACAAATAGTCATTTGTTCTTTTTGAGATCTAGTTCTTACTCTATCAGAAATATCTCTAATAAGTAAATCATGTGGATGATTAGGAATTTCAACAAATGCTTTAGGAAGATTTGTATTTTCAGGGATAATTTTAAGAATGGAATTAGTAGGATCATTGTCATCTAACTTAGTGTTTTCTAAAGAACTAGTGATAGATATATAATCTTCTTCATCTAAATTTGTGATAGGTGTAGAATTCTCATTAAAATTTACATGAAGAGATTCTTCAATACATAAGTTTCTTTTATTATAAATCATATATGCATTACTACATGTAGAATATCCTACAAAAATACCTTTGTCTAATTTAGAATCAAACTTATCTAGTGAATTCTTAGTTTTAAGAATAAAACATTTACAACCAAATACTTTAAAGTAAGATACACGAGGTATACAATAATAAAATAATTGAAAGCAAGTTTTATTCATTTGTGGTCTAACCAAAATTCTATTTAAAACATAATATCCAAAGCGACGGCTTCTGCCTAAAAATATTTGGCAAAGAACTATCACATAACATAGTTTTAGCACATTCTTGTAATGTTCTATTTTTGGTTTCAACTACACCATTTTGTGGTGCGGCTCGAGGAAAGAGAAGTTATGTGTTATACCATGTTTATTACAAAATTTTGTAAATAATTAATTTTCAAATTCTCCTCCATGATCACTAAGAATAGTAATAATGGATGAAGATTTTAAATTTTGAATTCTTTTACAAAATATTGTAAATTCTTCAAATGCATCATTTTTATGTTTCAAAAATAATACCCAAGAATATCTTGAATAATCATCAACAATTTGAAATGCATATTTATTCACATTTAAAGAAGTTATTCTAGAAGGACCAAATAAATCTAAATGTAAAAGTTCAAGTGGTCTTTTAGTAGAAATATCATCTTTAAATTTAAATGAAGATTTATGCATTTTTCCTTGTTGACATGCATCACAAAATTGTGTATGAGTAAAAGATAAATTAGTCATTCCATAAACTAACTTATGTTTTGAAATACGTGCTAAATGCTTAAAGTTAGTATGTCCAAAATGTTTATGCCATAATAATGTGTTATCTATTGATGAATGATTATTTGACAATATTTTCATGCTAGTATATATATATTATTTTTACGATTACCTTGGAATAAAATATTAGACATATCAAAATCATATATAATGCAACATTCTTTTCGAAAACTATTTTAAAATATTTATTGCATAACTGAGAAATGGATAAAAGATTATGTTTCAAACCGTCAACGATGAGCACGTTTTCGATAATTGGCTTAGTTGGATCACCAACTGTTCCGATGCCAATCACTTTACCTTTATTGTTATCACCAAAAGTAACGGTGCCACCATCTTTGAATTGTACAGTTTATAGAAGTTTGATGTTCCCGGTCATATGTTTAGAATATCCACTATCTAGTATCCATCTTTCTTTTATGGTACCTGAAAGATAAACAATAAATATTTGTACCCTATTTATATGGGTCCTTAGGATTATTCCTTAGGAAACCAAACCCAAGTGGAATTTGGTTTCTTCAAATAGTTAGAAGAAAAAATAACATTTTGCATAAAGTTAGATACATATAAATCCTTACATATAAGCAAATGTCTTTGGGACCCAAATATTATGCATAATTGTTTTCTTAGAAGATGTAAGAAAATTGGTTTTCTTTGAAATACATAGAGTATCCTTTTTCATACTATTAGAAGGATCAATTTTCGTAGGATTAATAAATACATGCCTTTTCTTTTCTATAGTGATATTACAAAGCTTATTGGATTTGTGAGTATTTTTATATCCCAAACCTTGTCTATGGTTAGCAGGATGTTGTAATCTAAGTAAATCATCTAGATTATTCTTTACTTTATTAAACTTAGTGATGTTAGAAGACATATTATCATATTTCAACTTTAGAGATGAAATATCCTTATCTAAAATAGAAATGCGTGAAATCATATTATGATTCTCAGGTTTGAGAATCTCATTTTCATGAAGTAGTTTATCATTTTGAGAAGTTAAGGTTTCCTTCTCAAATTTTAAATTATCTAATGAAATAGAATGAGAATGAACTAATG
This sequence comes from Scilla litardierei, assembly GCA_030789695.1. Lineage (NCBI taxonomy): Eukaryota > Viridiplantae > Streptophyta > Magnoliopsida > Asparagales > Asparagaceae > Scilla > Scilla litardierei. The sequence continues at coordinate 54,050,641 of CM061130.1, forward strand.
TATTATGTTAAGAATTCAATTTCTTGAATCTCGTATATAATTCAATAAAAGCATTAAATAATTCTTCATTATCTAATCGACTTACCTCTTTATCGCTTTGTGCCATAAAGCACATATGAGCATTCTCTTCATTAGATTGATCGTTGACTTCTTCTTCTTCATCTGAAGATGAAGAGTTCCATGTTGCTGCTAATGTCTTCTTTTTCTTTTCGAACTTCTTATCCTTTCTGAAGTTGTTGAATGTCCTTTCTTTTGGCTTAAGAAGTGGACAATCCTTTTTCATATGTAATGGTTTGTTACATTGAAAACAAAAGAAGCATCAGTAATTTTAGGCTTAAAACTTTTAAACTTACCTCTTCGTAGAAACTTCTTGAAGTTTCTAGTTATTAGTGCCATGTTTTCATCGTCCATGTCTGAATCTTTGGTGTCTGATGAAGCGGCAAAGGCAAGAGTTTTCTTCTTTGTATCTGCTTGTTCTTTGCGATCTTGAAGTTGTACTTTGTAAGCCATCAAGATACCAACCAAGCTTTCAACGGTGAGAGTTGACAAGTCATTGGCATCTTCTATGGATGTAGTCTTCTTCTCCCATTCTGACGTTAAGGCACGAAGAATCTTCCGTACTTGCTCAGTTTGAGAATAGGTTCTGCCAAGGGCTATTAAGGAGTTACAATGTCGGTGAAATGAGTGATCGTTTCTCCAATTGATTCATTCTCCTTTATTCTGAATAACTCAAACCTGTGAACATGAACTGAGATTTTAGTTTCCTTAACTTTATTAGTTCCTTCATGAGTTACCTGGAGTGTATGTCAGATGTCATATGCGGTTTTGGCCTGGGAGACACGATTGATCTCATTCTTGTCCATAGCGCAGAATAGTGCATTCATTGCTTTAGAATTGTAAGTTGCAGCAGATTTGTCATTAGTGGTCCATTGGGCATATGGATTTGTAGGCTTCTCGTATTGAGTTTCCAACATTTTCCAAGTTCGTAGTCAATGCTTTGTAGATAGATTTTCATCCTTGTCTTCCAATAGGAGTAGTTGCAACCATTGAATAGTGGAGGCCTTGTAGTAGAGTGCCCTTCTGGAAATTATAATGAAGACGTTGATGTGTTCATCGGATAGGTGTAGGCCATCTAAACAATGAAGCTCTGATACCAAATGTTGGATCTCCTGGCACACCAAATACACTAGAGGGGGGTGAATAGTGTAAATCACGACGATATTGCAAAAATTAAAAGTTAATAAAAATTGCAATAAGAGTGCGAAAATAAAAGATCACAATCCAGAATATTCCAAACGCAAACATAGAGATTTTTATCTAGGTTCGGATGCTTGTGATCTTATGTACAGTCCTCCACCCCGTAGAGATTTGAATCCACTAAAACACTTGCTCACCGCAAGTAATCAACATACAAAGATGCGAACACTCCCCATGTTGCAAACTTGTACGATCTCTTCAGCAAGATATTCACCAAATAAAGTAAAGAAAGAGTATGGAACAACATCACCTATAGCCTTGATAATTGATGGAATTATTGCGCAAGGAAGGTGATTGAGTCTCCAAGGTTCTGGATGGAACTTGTAGTAGAACAAACTTTAAGATTGGACTTTCTATGGAGGAAAAATTTCTGTAGAAGTTCCTCTAAGAAAATCTGAAAATCACTAACTTTCTAGAGAGAGAAAGTAAACTTAAGAAAAGAGAAAGAAAGTGAATTTTCGTGTGTTTTAGGCAGGGGTCTGGGGGTCTATTAATAGTCCAAAAGGTAGTTTTTGAACGTTGAACAACTGCCTAAATTTTCAAAAAATTCTGGGAACGTTTTTCTATCAGTCGACTATTAAGGGTGCTTCGTTGACTAATTAGAACTGCGGACTAGGAATTTGGCTGTTGAGGTGTCCTTTCAGGAAATAACTTCCAAAAAACGGAAAGAAACTTCTGTAAACGGATATAAACTGTCAGGAACAAGCCGTTTATGGCAGTTCTAACTTTCATAAATAAAATATTTTATTTAAATAATAAATCATTTAAATAACTGTTTTGAAAATAGACTGGTAGACTAACAGAGTCTGTTGGTCGACTAAAATTTCGAAATTTAGAAATTTGTCGGTAAATTATCCAAGAGACTTAAAATTGGGTCTGACGAAATTTTAGGACAGAAATATTTTAATATTAAAATTAGTCGACTAGCTTTAGGGGTTGGTCGACTAATAGGATTTTTGACGTGAATCTTTGAAAATGAATCCGACACGATTAAGAGAGATTATCATCAAGGCTTTAACATTCTAAGTAACTGCAAGAGAAAAAAATAAAGATTACATCTCATTTACAAGATACAAAATATCATTGATATGCTTCGTCTTGCAGTGGATGCTTCTTGCAATATGTAGACTTGATCATTGTATTAGTTGATTTGAGCTATAACATCTGCATATATAGATTTAATATAAAGATAATATGTTTGTATCATCAAAATCACATGAGGAGTTGTAAGTTTCAAACAATCCCCAAATTTTTTTTATCACATTCATTCCCAAATTTCCTTACAAATACAAAGTTCTCTCCAAAAGACCAAAAAGTCAAACATGAGCCAATGAGCCAAAAAGGAGCCAAAAATCAAAGATAATAATAATATTGCTCCTACAAAAATCCAAAAATGAAACAAAGTTTCAAAAATTCCCAGAGAAAACTTAAATTTCATCACTTGGAGCCAATACATATTCTTTTGGGAAAACCAAACCGAAATTCCAATTCCATAAGAATTCCTGGGATGTGATGCACCAAGGTAAGCTTAGGTAGAAAAATCTTTTGACCGAATGAGTGAGCATGACATTAGAGTGGAGTTGTGCACGAACGGGAAAGTTCGATAATCCTGAAACTTAACGAAACAATTGAGTTACAGGAAATTCCTATGATTTGATATGATTATGTGTATATCTGGATTTTTATTCTATTCTACACTGCATGCATGGTATGAAATTTCTACGCTTCAGTTATAGCTTCTGATTGAAAAGTGTGTCGCCAATGTTGGGAATACTCGATGCTATAAAACATAGGATGTTGATGTAGGTGGAGTGTATAAATCCTAGAGAGACCCATTCATTCAATCTTAAATTCTCAAGTACTTCACTTTTATAAGATACAAAATCTCTCGGTAGCCTGTGAATTATTTCTGAGCCATTGTGATAGGTGATAAATGGCCTGAGATTTGAGAGAGTAATCTAGCGACCCTCCTTTCTTTGTGTCCTTTTTCATTTTATTATTTTCATTTCCCAGTGAACTTCCTCTTTGTCTTCCTCGAGGACAAGTAAGAGGTAAGCTTGGGGGATTTTGAGATGTCCATTTTTTCTATACTTTTACCGCATCATTTCATGCCATTTTAGTCGTTTGAAACTCATTTTTTACTGCTCTATCGATCAATTATTGTATTATATTACTTTCAGAGCTTTCCTTCCATTTTCAGGAGTTTCGAGGCAATTTGGAGCAAAATTTAGTTATGGACACATCTGAGATTGCCCGAGCATCAATGGTGAAGCTTCCTAGTTGCTTGACAAGGTGGAGAAGCTAATTTGAGGAGAATAATAGGAAGTAAGGAGAATAGAGGGAAAAAGAATGGAAGATCCAAAGATTTGTCAGCATTCCCTGGGTACTCGACCGAGTGGTTTAGCTCACTCGATCCGAGTAGGCCTGGGCAAAGAGCTGGGGCTTAAACTCCTTCCCAGCATTTGAGTTTAACGATCACTCGGACTTAGTAGCATTACTACTCGGTCATGTGAATAATATAGCAGAGCGACATTTTTAAGGCCAAAGTCGAGTTTTGAACTCGACCGAGTGGATTCAGTCACTCGGTTGAATAGGTGAGGCAAAAGAGAAGAACGTTCGATACTTAGCAGCTGAGAGAGAAGGAAGAGGCACTCGACCGAGTAGATTTGCTACTCGGCCTAGTAGGAATTTCAACAGAATGACATTTTCAAGTTTCTGCAACCCTCTGCATATCGACCAAGCAGATATGTCCACTCGACCGAGTGCCTAGGTGATTCGGTCGAGTGGAATATATGGCAAGATGTCAATTTCAAGCTATTTTCCACCTCTGCAGCTCGACCGAGTGGCATCTCTACTCGGTTCGAGCGAACGGTGTCCCAGACTAAAAGCTAAAGCGTTGACAGCACGATAAAGCCTGACTTGGGCAGAGTGGCATTGCCACTTGGTCGAGTCAGGCGGCTCTCCAACATAATTCTGGGTCGACTTTGGGGATTTTGTTGGTTTTAACAGGTTAAAACCCACATGTATTTAAACAACTTATTATCCTAGGTGAGGAGATTGGAGTTTTAGTTTCATTTGAGTTTCTTAGTCATCGCTATTATTTTCAGAATCAAAGTTTGGATTTTTGGAGAAGTCTATTTCATGGAATCTTGTTCGATTCTTAATTTTCTCGATAAATCTCTGGATCTCTTTGGTTTGGTATTGATTCCTTCCCCTTTTCTTATTATTTTAATATCAATGATTGTGATGATGTTGAATTTAATTGTTATTATTGTTTTTCTTACCTTCGCTATGAATTGTGAGCAGTTTCATCTAGGGCTAATGGATGAGACCAAGGATTCTAGGTTTTAGATGCGAAATTTACGATTTTTAGGTTAATTTGGTGATTAGGGATGTGATGTGGTTGATTTAACCAAGTCTATAGCGTTCTCATCTAGTGTTTGTGATCCAAGATAGTAGCACTTGCCCGAGATATTATCCTATACGCATGATTATGGTCGTTAGTGGATTTACTTAGGGTTCGTGATTCACAATAGTGGCACGTACTTTACGGGTCTCCACCGATGCCCTATATTACAAATTGATGATCTACGATAGTAGCATCAATAAGAGCCAACATATCACGAATCGAAGCGCTAATTCATGATAGTGACATGAGTGGAGATTGAGAATTTATTGTCGATCGTAATGCATGTATCGCGTGCAAGGCCATCCACGATGGTGGGGCTAAGTACGAGATAAGTTAGATGAGTAGTTCAACGATAGTTGTCCACGATTTCACATTCAAGATGCGACAATCTCGCCCTAAGAAATAAACCTAACCTAAGAATTATAACCTAGCATCGACATCCAACGATCCTAGGAGTGACTCCTAACGCCCTAGTTTCCATTCAATTGATAGTTGCTGTAAGATATTTCTGTGAGAAAACATCTTGGTTACACCCATAACCGACACGGTCACACAACTTTGAAACAAAACCCAAGGCTTACACCAATCTCCTTCCCTTTGGATCGACATAATTTACTATATTACAAAGCCTTGACACCGTGCACTTGCGGACTCGAACAACTACTACAAATCCACCCGGGTCAAGTCAAGTGTCAGGTCAAGTATGTGTCTATCTATTGGCATTTAATTTCCATCGGTTGTTCAGTCGTTTCTATTCAATTTCATCGTATCAAAAGCGTACAATATGTTCACGCTGTCTTATGAGTCCATACAATATTTCCACAGAATATTCAGAATTTTACAAGTACAATTTACAATTTTACAATATGTTAAACCATGTAGTTAATCTAAGAAATGAATGCAGAAATAATTAAAACTAAGCCGATGAGCATATTTAAGCATAAAATATTTTTCTAAAGCTAACTTGTATATTTTAAAATTTTAAATTAATTATTAGGCATTTTTCTTAATTTAAATAGCCAAAAATGAATGTTTAAATTAATAAAATGATTTTCTCGATATTTGCAAAGATTTATTTAGAGCAAACTATACGTCAAAATTTTTCCAAAAAGTTGTTAAATTGCGTGTCTCATCTTGTACAACAACATATATTTTTCTCGTACGTCAGTGTACGTGAAAATTTTATGATATAAATTTTTAAGTGAAAATAGTATAATACGATTTTTCTTTAAAAATTCACTCCGGGAGATGTACTTGCCTTTTTGCGATGAAACTAGTATTAATATGTTCGTTGCATTGCGGTAGATTTTCTGACGCTTCCCGTGTATTTTTGACATAATATAATATGAATTTAGTGTAGTTCTTCGAATAAAATTTATACGTAAATACGTATATACGTATGGAAATACGCTATCACTGTGCATTGCTCACATTTTATTGGGCATGCGATCGTGATTACTGTGCACAGTTACATGCGGGGGTCGCTGGTAGCTGTCGACAACTACTACTAGGCTCGTTGTCACGACCCGCTTCCCTAAAATGGAGGCGAGACGTGAAAAGGTCCGCACGAGAGTGGTGCTGTGAAGCCCCAAACCCGATAAGCGTCAATAAAACATAAGCAGGTCCCTGTAACCACAACGGAACAACAATAATAACACAAGGAGAGACTGAAATAAAATCTCACATCTCATAAATTGTCCAACATGAAAATAAGTCCAACATCCAGAAAAGCCACCAGGCTAAAAGAAAGAGTCTAAAGGCCCAGAACAAGGCCAACAAAAGCAACGACATAACAAAGTATAGGTGCTACGCACCGATAACAAAACAACTGTCAAAACAAAAGTAAAACACAACGAAGATACTAGGACTGGTCCCCAGTGTCCACGTACTCCCCGTCAAACACAAGCTCGGGCTCGGCGTCAGCAAACACCTCGTCCTCAACTAGGTACTCAGTCTCAGGATCTAACATGTGTCACCCAAAAGAGTAAAGGGGCACATGTCAGCAAGTCTAAAAGACTTGGGCAAGGAAACTGAAAGTAAGGCAACTAGTAACCTAGCAGTTTAGTTTGCATGACATGGCAGTTATAACATGAGTGTACAAATAAGACATGGTGAACAACAAGTACAAGAGAACATTTATCGGGACAAGACAAGAGTAGCCAAGCTACTATCAATCTCAATCAATTCACTATTCACGTTTCACGTTGTTTGTAGATGTTTACGCCCTTCAGCTGAATGGTACATCATTCCCACCGATCGGCACTAAACACTACCCCACCCCAGAGTTTACGCCTTACAACTGCAGTTGCTGATCGGGCAGACTCCCAGTTGAATGGCCGCTTAACCCTTACCACATCCCACACATAAACAAGCCAGGGTCCCTGTACATGAGCCCAGCAAGTGAGCCAGGGTTGCCCCGCACGGGAGCTTGTTTCTTAGTTCACAATTCAATATCGAGCGTTGGGGTTAGCAACTCATTATGCTCGCTTCTGGTCACGAGCCAGGAATACAAGTATCATAGCGATGCTACGCAATCACGTGATCACTTAAAGAATGCAATGACATGACAATTAATTCGCGTACCGTTAATGGAATTTAAACATGACATGGTAATTGTGCAACATGATATATGTCGGAACTAGCTTCGTTGTCAAGCTAGTTCCCCAATTTGCGCCTAGGCGAGTATCATTTCGTCGCCTAGCCTCTTTTACGCCTACAACAAGCAAGATGGCCTAAAACATGGCCTAAACCCTAAGTGGCAAGTTTCACTTGCCTAGCACCGGGGATGACGATCACGAAGGTTCGTCTCGCGGATGCTAATCTACGGGGGAAATCGCTGTTATGGGGAAACAATCATCAAACAACATGAAATTTCATTAGGGTTTCATAAAAATACAAATAAATTATGAAAACATCGAGAGATCGATTTCTTACCGAGAGGAGGCGGAAGAAACACTCCGGAGAACCCTAGGACCAGATCTGGAAACAAATGGAGAAGTTTGGAGAGTTAGGGTTTTGGGGGGATTTTTGGGATTTGGTGAGATTTTGGGGAAGATGAGAGGTAGAATGAGTTGATGGAGGGTTTAGATGATGGATCTAGGGCTTGGGATGAAGGAATATGGCTTGGAGGAAGATGGGGGCTCAAAGGGGGAGAAACTAGGGTTTTGGGTCGAGTGGAGGAAGAAGAAACGTTTGGGAGGGGTATAAATAGGTTGGGCTGGCGGCTGCCCAGAAATTAGGGGTTTAACATAGATTAGTCGGTCAAAGAGTAACCACTGACCGACTAGTTTGGCAACTAGTCGGTCGGTCGACCGACGCAGACCGACTAAGTGTAAACAGTAACTTCTGAACGAAAATAGGATTTAGATTTAGTCGGTCCATGAACAAATACTGACCGACTAGTTTAACATCTAGTCGGTCGATGAACGTTCTTAGACCGACTAAGAGTGAACAGTATAGATACTAAAATTTAGTTGAAGAGTTAGTCGGTTAAAGAAGCATTGCTGACCGACTAGTTTGCAACCTAGTCGGTCAACCAACGTTCTTAGACCGACTAACGATAAACAGTAACTCCTGAATAATTTAGAAAGCCAACTAGTCGGTCCAAGAAGGATTGCCGACCGACTGGATCGTCATCTAGTCGGTCGGTGCCCCTTCTCACACCGGCTAACGTGCACCAAAAGTTCCGATACGGAGCGCGGGGCCCCGGGATCAATTCCTAAGACTCCTAGGCTTGATCTAATAGTAAGATACGACTGTTATGAAGGCCGTCACGAATGACATACTTCGAAATCGACGATCCTAAAGAAGAAACGAGAAAACACGACGAAACGATCGAAAGTGAAAGTTACGGAGACAAAAACCACACATGAGGAGAAAATCCACCAAAACATTTATTATATTATAATAAATCCAGATACATGAAAAGCAGTCGTTACATCCTCCCCAACTTAAGAAAAATTCCGTCCTCGGAATTTCCGAATACTCACGAGTCCGGAAACAAAAGTGGGAAACGCTCTCGCATCTCATCCTCATTCTCCCAAGTAGACTCTCCAGGTGAGCCGTGTCGCCACATCACCCTCACAAGATTGACAATCTTGTTCCGAAGCGATTTCTGACGCCTGTCCAGAATCTGCACTGGATGCTGGTCATACGTCATATTGGGGCGAATGGTAATCTCCGAAAAATCCACATCATGAGATGGATCGCTAATGTATCGACGAAGCTGCGACACATGGAAAACATTGTGAACTCCTTCCAAAGATGGCGGCAAGGCCAAGCGATACGCTACCTCGCCAACCCTCTCCAAAATGTCAAATGGTCCAATGTATCACGGGCTCAACTTCCCTCGCTTCCCAAACCGAATCACACCACGATTCGGGGAAATCTTCAAGAACACATGGTCGCCCGGCTGAAATTCCAAAGGACGACGTTTAGCATCCGCCCAATGCTTAAAATGGTCCTGAGCAATCCTCAACCTCTCCTGAATATTCCTGACGATATCCACGGCCTCCACGATCATCTCAGGTCCCAACAGCTCCCGATCACCAACGTCATCCCAACTCAATGGCGATCGACATTTCCTCCCATACAAAGCGGCGAAAGGCGCCATGCCAATACTCGCCTGGAAGCTGTTGTTGTAAGAAAACTCTACCAGATGTAGATGGTCCTCCCACGAACCCTTGAAATCCAACATGCACGCCCTCAGCATGTCTTCCAAAATCTGAATCGTCCTCTCGGACTGGCCATCCGTCTGCGGATGGTACGCCGTGCTGAAACTCAGACGCGTACCCAAGCTCTTCTGCAAACTCTGCCAGAACTGAGATGTGAACCTCGTGTCTCTGTCAGACACGATACTCACGGGGACTCCAAGAAGTCGCACAACCTCCTGCACGATTCATGTTACATCACTATCCAAACTAGGAAAAGGAAATAATACGGAGAGTAAAAGAATTTTACCTCCATATATCTCCTTGCTAGCGCCTCAGTGGACTGTCCCACTCGGAATGGAATAAAGTGCGCAGATTTGGTCAATCGATCTACGATCACCCAAATCGCGTCATTCTGCTTCGGACTCCGAGGTAGTCCAGTCACGAAATCCATAGTGATGTGTTGCCATTTCCACTCCGGAATCAGAAGCGGTTGTAGCAACCCGGCCGTACGCTGATGCTCCGCCTTCACTTGCTGGCAAACCAAGCACTTGGCCACACTCCGAGCCACACTCCTCTTCATGCCATGCCACCAATAATTCAGACGAAGATCCTGGTACATCTTGGTGCCACCAGGATGCACAGAATACGACGAACTGTGTGCCTCCACCATCAACTCCTCTCTAATATCCCCAGCCGGCACACACAACCTGGCTCCAAACCTCAGCGAGCCATCCTCATGAATCAAAAAGTCAGTCTGCAGACCGGCTTCCACCTGCTCCCGAATCTTCACCAGCTTCGGATCCTCAGCCTGACCAGCCTTAATCTGATCCACGATCGTCGACTGTACCTGCATGTACATCAACGAAGAAGCCTCCCTAGGAAGAACAATCTCCACACCAGACTCGCAAAAATCCATCTGCAATCTCCACTGCGAGATCAAAATCATCACCGCTGGAAGTCTACTCAAAGCATCCGGAACCACATTCACATTGCCAGGGCGATACCGCAAATCAATCTCATAATCCGCCATAAGCTCCAACCATCGACGCTGTCGCATGTTGAGCTCCTTCTGAGTGAAAATGTACTTCAAGCTTTTGTGATCGGTGAAAATCTTCACTTTCTCACTCAGCAGGAAGTGCCTCCAAATCTTAAGAGCAAACACAACGGCAGCCAACTCCAAATCATGCGTCGGGTAATTCTTCTCATGAACCTTAAGCTGACGAGACGCATAAGCCACAACATGTCCATGCTGATGCAACACACAACCGAGACCCTTGCCAGAAGCATCGCAAAAGATCTCAAATCCACCGCTGCGATCAGGCACAACAAGAATAGGGGCAGTCGTCAACCTCTCCTTCAGAACGCCAAAAGCATCTTCACAATCACCCGACCAAACAAAAGCAACATCCTTCCGCGTCAACCTGGTCATCGGCTCAGCAATACGAGAAAATCCTTAATGAATCGCCGATAATAACCAGCAAGTCCAAGGAAACTCCGAATCTCAGACGCAGACGACGGAACATGCCACTCCCTGATGGCCCTAATCTTCTCGGGATCCACTGAAATACCATCTCCAGTCACCACATGCCCGAGAAAAGCAACTCTATCCAGCCAGAACTCGCACTTCGAAAACTTAGCATACAACCGATGCTTCCTCAAAATCTCCAATACCATCCTCAAGTGCGAGGCATGCTCTTCTTCCGACTTCGAGTCGATCAGAATGTCGTCAATAAAGATAACGACAAACTTATCCAAAAAGTCGTAGAAAATCAGGTTCATCAGATTCATGAAAACTGCGGGCGCGTTAGTTACGCCGAAAGGCATAACCACGAACTCATAGTGTCCATACTTCGTCCTGAACGCTGTCTTCAGAACATCTACCTTCTTCACCTTCAACTGATGGTAACCAGTCCTCAAATCCAATTTAGAAAACACCCTCGAACCTCCAAGCTGATCAAAAATATCATCGATGCGAGGCAACGGGTATTTATTCTTAATGGTCACCGCATTCAACTCCCGATAGTCCACGCACATGCGACGCGAACCATCCTTCTTCTTCACCAGCAACACCGGTGCTCCCCACGGAGACACACTAGGATTGATATAACCCTTCTGCAAAAGCTCATCCAACTGCTTTCGCAACTCTTCCAATTCTGCAGGTGCCATATGATACGGCGCCTTCGAAATCGGCTGCGCACCTCGAATAAGATCGATAGAAAATTCTAAAGCTCGTTCAGGTGGCAAACCAGACATCTCCTCGGGGAAGACGTCGCCAAAATCTCACACCACAGCTGGCCACTCCAGCTCCATCCGCATAGCCACAACCTCCATCGGCCTGGCCCGAAATCTGACAAGACCAAGCGAACTGCTACCACGACTGAACTCAAATACTGGATGCCCGGGAATCTCGAACACCACCTTCTTCCTTCGGCAGTCGATCGTAGTGTAGAAGCTCGCAAGCCAGTCCATCCCAAGGACTGCATCATAGTTGATGATATCGTGGACAATGAAATCAGCGAAAAGCTCATGTCCACAGACCACCAACGAGCAAGAATTGCAACCACGATGCACCGAGACCACGCCATTCCCTGTAACGATGTTCCAACTCTTGGGAAGAGGGGACATCGACAAGGAATGCCTCTCCACGAAGCTCCGAGAAATAATGCACATCGATGCACCAGAGTCAAAGAGGACCCGTGCAGGAAATGTGCAAACCAAAACCACACCTAACAATCAATTAACAATCAAACCATAGTCTAGCAAACAACCATGTTCAAGCAAACAACAGAATCTAACAATCAAAACCAGCTAGGAAAGTAACAGCTAGATTGAGGATTACCTGCGATAACCTCATCCACAGCCTCGCTCTCCACAGCGGTCATCAGAAAGGCCTGCCTCCTCAGCGGAACAGCCTGCTGAAAAGCCTGCCTCTGCGGAACAAGAGCTGCTCCACGACCAGCAGGAACAGACGATCGCTGCTGCAACGGCTGAGCTGCAACAGGTGCCCTCCGCAGCTGACCCGCATGCCGACAATCCTTCGCGACATGGGAAACATCACCACAAACCAGACACTGGACCAAAAACTTCCGACACTGATCCTTGATGTGGCCAGGCTTGCCGCAGAAATGGCAAGTCTTCAGAATAGGCCCTCCTGGCCTCTTAAACTGAGCGGCCTGATTAGGCCTGAATCCAGGTCTAACCACAGCTCTCGCCTGTTCCACAGGCCTCCTCCCAGCACCAACAACAGACCCCTTCCTCTGGTTCACGAGCAGCTCCTGCCTCTTGGCTGCTACAAGAACCTTCTGATAAGACTCCCGGTCACAAGAGGTCACAAAACTCTGGAGCTCCGAAGCAAGTCCCTGCAGGAACCTTTGAGCTCTCTCCTCAGCGTCCTGTACCATCTTTGGTGCGAACCGACTCAGCCTCATGAACTCTTGGTGATATAGGTCCACCGACGAGCTCCCTTGCTTCAAATCGATAAAACGCTGCAGCATCTCTTCCCTGGCAGCTTTCGGGAAGAACTCACCCTCATATCTGGCCTTGAAGGTAGCCCAAGCTATCGGCTCCACCAGCATCATCTCTTCCGCATCCCACCAATTCCGAGCATTATCCTTGAGTTGCCTCTTCGCCAAATCGACCCACCCAGCCGGGGTGATCTTGGCCATCTTCAGATTGTCCTCGATGTTCCGAATCCACTCATCGGCAGCCAGAGGACCCTCAGACCCATCAAAATATGCGGGACCCAGCTCCCGAAATTGCTTCGCTCCTGGCTCAGAGCGAGGGGCATCCGGAAGAGCCCGGGCAGCTCGAGCAAGTGGAGCATTCTGGACTTGCAGAAGCACGCCCTGCTGCACTTGCATCATCTAGAGCATCGTCTGCATCATCTCCCCGTTGGAGGGTTCCCGCTCAGGCTCCTCATCATGAGGGAGCGCACCACTACCCCCACCACGGGTGAATCGTCTTCCTGCCATCTAATGACACAGAAAACGAATCAGATTAGACTCATATCTTATGACTCGGACGTCGAACTTAGTTTATTGGACATTCTAATATTATTATCATTATTCCGACAATTCGCAGTTACAGAAGGACCTGCATGGGCCACCAACAAAACCTGTCACGACCCGCTTCCCTAAAATGGAGGCGAGACGTGAAAAGGTCTGCACGAGAGTGGAGCTGTGAAGCCCCAAACCCGATAAGCGTCAATAAAACATAAGCAGGTCCCTGTAACCACAACGGAACAACAATAATAACACAAAGAGAGACTGAAGTAAAATCTCACATCTCATAAATTGTCCAACATGAAAATAAGTCCAACATCCAGAAAAGCCACCAGGCTAAAAGAAAGAGTCTAAAGGCCCAGAACAAGGCCAACAAAAGCAACGACATAACAAAGTATAGGTGCTACGCACCGATAACAAAACAACTGTCAAAACAAAAGTAAAACACAACGAAGACACTAGGACTGGTCCCCAGTGTCCACGTACTCCCCCGTCAAACACAAGCTCGGGCTCGGCGTCAGCAAACACCTCGTCCTCAACTAGGTACTCAGGCTCAGGATCTAACATGTGTCACCCAAAAGAGTAAATGGGCACATGTCAGTAAGTCTAAAAGACTTGGGCAAGGAAACTGAAAGTAAGGCAACTAGCAACCTAGCAGTTTTAGTATGCATGACATGACAGTTATAACATGAGTGTACAAATAAGACATGGTGAACAACAAGTACAAGAGAACATTTATTGGGACAAGACAAGATTAGCCAAGCTACTATCAATCTCAATCAATTCACTATTCACGTTTCACGTTGTTTGTAGATGTTTACGCCCTTCAGCTGAATGGTACATCATTCACACCGATCGGCACTATACACTACCCCACCCCAGAGTTTACGCCTTACAACTGCAGTTGCTGATCGGGCAGACTCCCAGTTGAATGGCCGCTTAACCCTTACCACATCCCACACGTAAACAAGCCAGGGTCCCTGTACATGAGCCCAGCAAGTGAGCCAGGGTTGCCCCGCACGGGAGCTTGTTTCTTAGTTCACAATTCAATATCGAGCGTTGGGGTTAGCAACTCATTATGCTCGCTTCTGGTCACGAGCCAGGAATACAAGTATCGTAGCGATGCTACGCAATCACGGGATCACTTAAAGAATGCAATGACATGACAATTAATTCGCGTACCGTTAATGGAATTTAAACATGACATGGTAATTGTGCAACATGATATATGTCGGAACTAGCTTCGTTGTCAAGCTAGTTCCCCAATTTGCGCCTAGGCGAGTATCATTTCGTCGCCGAGCCTCTTTTACGCCTACAACAAGCAAGATGGCCTAAAACATGGCCTAAACCCTAAGTGGCAAGTTTCACTTGCCTAGCACCGGTGATGACGATCACGAAGGTTCGTCTCGCGGATGCTAATCTATGGGGGAAATCGCTGTTATGGGGAAACAATCATCAAACAACATTAAATTTCATTAGGGTTTCATAAAAATACAAATAGGTTATGAAAACATCGAGAGATCGATTTCTTACCGAGAGGAGGCGGAAGAAACACTCCGGAGAACCCTATGACCAGATCTGGAAACAAATGGAGAAGTTTGGAGAGTTAGGGTTTTGGGGGGATTTTGGGGATTTGGTGAGATTTTGGGGAAGATGAGAGGTAGAATGAGTTGATGGAGGGTTTAGATGATGGATCTAGGGCTTGGGATGAAGGAATAGGGCTTGGAGGAAGATGGGGGCTCAAAGGGGGAG
Source organism: Scilla litardierei (assembly GCA_030789695.1). Taxonomy (NCBI): domain Eukaryota; kingdom Viridiplantae; phylum Streptophyta; class Magnoliopsida; order Asparagales; family Asparagaceae; genus Scilla; species Scilla litardierei. The sequence goes on from CM061130.1 coordinate 54,065,712, forward strand.
AAACTAGGGTTTTGGGTCGAGTGGAGGAAGAAGAAACGTTTGGGAGGGGTATAAATAGGTTGGGCTGGCGGCTGCCCAGAAATTAGGGTTTTAACACAGATTAGTCGGTCAAAGAGTAACCACTGATCGACTAGTTTGGCAACTAGTCGGTCGGTCGACCGACGCAGACCGACTAAGTGTAAACAGTAACTTCTGAACGAAAATAAGATTTAGATTTAGTCGGTCCATGAACAAATACTGACCGACTAGTTTAACATCTAGTCGGTCGATGAACGTTCTTAGACCGACTAAGAGTGAACATTATAGATACTAAAATTTAGTTGAAGAGTTAGTCGGTTAAAGAAGCATTGCTGACCGACTAGTTTGCAACCTAGTCGGTCAACCAACGTTCTTAGACCGACTAACGATAAACAGTAACTCCTGAATAATTTAGAAAGCCAACTAGTCGGTCCAAGAAGGATTGCCGACCGACTGGATCGTCATCTAGTCGGTCAGTGCCCCTTCTCACACCGGCTAACGTGCACCAAAAGTTCCGATACGGAGCGCGGGGCCCCGGGATCAATTCCTAAGGCTCCTAGACTTGATCTAATAGTAAGATACGACTGTTATGAAGGCCGTCACGAATGACATACTTCGAAATCGACGATCCTAAAGAAGAAACGAGAAAACACGACGAAACGATCGAAAGTGAAAGTTACGAAGACGAAAACCACACATGAGGAGAAAATCCACCAAAACATATATTATATTATAATAAATCCAGATACATGAAAAGCAGTCGTTACACTCGTGGGCGGTGCGGTCGGTGTACGGCGGAGGGACGGTGCCTCCGGTAGTGGCGACAACGACGAAGGGGTAGCAAAGCGGCGGAATACAATGGGTGAAGCCGCAGGCTATGGGGGCTTCCTGTGTGGAGCAGCTGCTCAGAGCAGAGCGTGATGGCGAGGACTGCGGGGATGGTGGCTAGGTGGCAACATCGGTAATGGGGAGGCGGACGGTGGCGGTTGGAAAGGGGCGGTGACGAATTCACCGGAGGGAGACGTGGGAATATGGAGAGAGAGTAGTGGGGTGAGGGAAGAGGGATTATGGGTTATTTATTATTTAATTATTAATATAATATTAAGTTGAGTTTAATATGGTCTTTAATGAGGGAGTTAGGGGGGGCTTAAGGGGGATAAACCGGGTTAGAGGAAAAAAACATGTATCCACGTTTAACAATTGGGGCTGCGAGTTAGGGGGTAGATTAAAGGGGTAATTAAGATAAAAATAATTAGTATATGTAGAATGGTAATTAGGAAATATCATTATTATATTATTATTTTAATATTAAAATACCATTTATCACATATGATTCCGAAAAATTCGATAAAATATGTCTTGCATTTGTATCGACGCGAGGATCATGAAAATGAAATCCAGTACATAGTTTGAACTACGAAAATATGAGTTTCAGGCCAAAACGTTTGAGGTGTGAGCTTACGCGTTCTAGGTCGATTTGACTCAAGAAAATACGTAATAATTACTAGGAGTACTAAATGACTATAAAATTATAAGGTAAAAGTTTGAAATCGTTTTAATAACAATTACATAGAAAAATAAATAATAATACTATTTTTAATGATAATTATATATATAAATTATTTTAAAAATTATATAAACTATTTATAATTATTTTGATGATACTGAAAAGTTTATAAATATGTTTTGAAACTAAATATATATACTAGAATATAATATACGCATAAAAGTGAAATATTAAAAATATTATATAAACTGTAAAATCATATTGAAATTATAAAAATGCGTAAAATATGAAAATATATGTACTTATGGATACGGGCCGTCATAGCATCATGTTAGTAATAAGGGTGTGATGAGGATTAAGATGGATTTTATAAAAAGAAAAGGGAAGAAAAAGGGAAACGAAAAAGAGAAAAGAGAAAACAAAAACAAAATTATTTTTCATCTTCCATCTCTCTGTCAACCATGTCGAACCCAACCCCCCTACACACACACACAAACCTCCTCCATTTCCTCCTCTCCAACCACCAGGCAGAGCACCACCACCATCCCATCACATTATTCCATTTACCAAATATCCAACCACAACTTCCATCTTCTTCCTTGGTGTTTTGAGCTTTAAGGAGAAGAAGCTTGGAGGAGTTGGAAAAGAATGAAGAGAACTTGGAGGAGGAAAAGCTAGATCTTGAAGAAGGAGGAGTTCACTAGATAGCGTTCTAGGAACTCTAGTTAGGTACCATTCTTAGAATGGCGTAGGAATTTATTATGATAGTTAGGCTATGGTAAAATGAGATTCTAGTTTTGTTCATGCCAAAAGATTAATGATTAATGTTAAAGATGTTCATGCCATGGTATTCCATGTTGTAGTATTTAAGATTTCATTCTTGCTAGCCGCTAAAAATCTGAAAGTTAATATGCATATCACTTCTAGATGCTCAACGTGCATGCTATCATAGAAATGATTAGAAATGCATGCTCATAAACTTTATTATAACTTATGATTCATTTTAATTTCCATGTTAGAGATTATGTTGAGAATCATATACCTTGTTTATGATTAGGCCCATGTATGCTAATTCATAATTCATGTTTTCATCAAATGAATTAAGATGAGCAAGCTTGAAATTTGTGTTGCTGGGTAGGATAGTCGACTGTTAATGAAGAAACAGCCGACTGCCTGAGTGGTCGACTGTTTCTCCAGTTGAAGTCGGTTGTTTTCGCCAGGTTGGTTCATTTTTATGCAGCAAGAATTTTTCTGCCAACTGAAATAATTATGTCTTGATGTGGCTACTTTATGTTGACCTTCACATATTGATTATGTTCAGTAATTATATATTCCATATGTTTTTTCTTAAGTTTCATGTTAATAAGTAAGCTAACTTATCGTTAATATTGACATGTCGTGTTCTATATTAAATTACATGAATTATGTGTTCCATGATATGTGATGTCCCATATGAGTATGAAATGATGGTGAATAAGCCTAATCAGGGCTTGATGTACTAATTGGCAATTGATGGAAATATTGTGATATTCCTTATGAGAATGAAAGGGATGATCGATGTTGAAACACGTCATCCACGGAATAATGATGAGAAATGAAATGCGGTAAAAGATACCACTGTAGTAGATGAAATGATGGATTTGTTTTATGTTGAGGGTGAGACTTTTGAGTGTAATAACATCCTGGAAGACTCGGTCTACCCTGAGGTAGGTGAGGATTCCAGACATTGGGTTTAGGTAAAACACCATGTAAAATGTATGTCTAAGGACTGGACTTGATATATTTCTCACTCGCACTCCTTGCAGCCTGCTAGGGGAGTTGGATAGAGTTGGAGAGGCCCGTGGTGTACTCGTGATGCACCATGAGGTATTTGAAATAACACCTAATCTCACTCCCGACGGGGGAGTTAATAGAGGCCTCGTGATGCTACAATGCTCATACCACTGGTGGGTTACCACTTTTCCACCCAACCTTGGTGAGGTCCAGTGCCTTTGGTCATACATTTTGCTCCGGTTTCCAAATTTAAAATCATAACTGATATTATCTAAATTATCATTTGTAATACTGCAATTATTGTCTGTCTACATTTCTATTTACGTTTGATAGTATTTCCTGTTGTACTGAATATCATGCTTCTTATTTTTCCTGCAGTGTTTTCTTTCAAGCCAGTACCATGCCCGTGGATGTGTGATCTTAAAATATGCAATTAAATTTATTTGTCCTTAATATTATGTGTAGCCAGACCCCTAGTTAGGTAGAACAATTTTAAAAGTGGCATATCTACCTAGGTTTATTAGATCTTTATTGGGCACGCATTGACGTGTCCCTCCCCTTTCTTGCTAGGGTTAGAGTTTGAGATGGCACAACAGGATTCCATCCAAAAGATTACCCCGAGTTTTTAGCCAGAGTTGGAGCCCTCGGAGGGCATTTTTGTGGATTTGAGTTCATAGGGGTAGTCTAGGGAGTGAGTTGTACCTGGTGTGTGGACACTGTTCTTTTGTGGGTTGGGGATTTTATTTTGTTATCCCCTTTTTGTACTTGTACAGTTGATGTATGTTATTATATCCTTAACTTAATGTATATAAATATTTTGTGACCCTTGCGATGTATCTGTCGATATCTGTGTTGGAGAATTTATATTTTCTTTGTCTGTACTATTCCAGCAGTCGCAATGGCATGTGTGAAATTGTTAATAAATCACGATTTACGCTTTGTAGTATTTAGAGTCAAGAGGTCAAATCCTTGAGTCTAAATACTGTTGGAACCTTGTTGCTCCTCATTCTTTATGAATACCCGATAATGTACGTATTTCCATGTATTTTAGAGAACGGGACGTGACACTCTGATCAATCCCTGCCGCTTGTTACACCCCAAGTGAAATGTGAGCCGGTAAATTGAAGATCCAAAAGACCACTTGACGACAACATGTGATTAAATCTGGCACATCAAGGGAAAGATGGAAGGGTACCCCCTTTCTTCATCGGGACGAAAGAAATGTCATTGAAGTCACGTAACAACATAAAAAGTAAATCGACTGCCAATGCAAAGTGTTTCATTTGATCCTGTTATCACCATCGAACAGATCTACTCGAAGGAGCATAGATATTGGATAATAGAGATGACTGACACCCACGTCGATTGAGCAACCGATGTATCAAGTTGGGGGATGCATAACATAATTCCAAGTCAAGCACTTAACTATCCCAATAAACCCGCAACCCTCCTGAATAACCCACCGGATCAACAATAAAATGCTGGGAGAAGTTTACTTTATGTACCATGTCTCGAGCTCTCTCCTTCGAGATGCATGGTTCTACGATAGGAAGAAGAGGTGGCCTGTGCAAATCCATGAAATTCCAGATGCATCGTACAAATGATCCTTTTCCAGCACCATGACAATTCCAAAAAATAATCTCCATTAGTGAGACGAAGGGGGGCATATGGAGGACTCAGTTATAGGGATTGTGGGACATGGCTGGAGCACTATAGTAGGCACTTCAAGGAGCTCTACGGAGTGGAATCCAAGTGCATATCCTCTGTCCAAGATCATACAGCAATGATCGAGTCGCTAATTCCACTCAATGCCGGTGAAGAATCTGGAGGGTTTCGGCATATCACATTTGATGTGAGCACTACTACCTGAGTTGCAACGACAGCAGCTGTTGTCTCGGTCTCCATCACCGATTGAGTGGGACTGTTATAAACATCGACAAGGGGTGGGCAGTTAGTTACCACATTGGGATTGGCTGAGCGATCAAACAGTGACTGGAGGTAGATGACAAGTGAACGAGCCTGCCAATAATATTTGGGGCATTGGCTTCAGCTGAAGGCCCATCGTAGGTGAAGCCCAAGGAAGAAGCAGTGACTCGTCTCGAAATATGCGAGCGCTACTCCTACGTGTAGGATATCAAACAAGTAACAATCCTGGTGAGTCCAGGTATCATATCCACGGTTCAAGTGACCAGTAAAACCACAAATTTCACTTTATAAAGAGTACTAAAACAACAATAAACAACCACCTTTCAAAGGTGAACTAATGGTGTCGAGAGTTTAAAATATTAAAACAAAATCCTAATATAATTACTGTAACTTCGATAATTGGGTACCAATATAGAGATATGTATAGGTTGTGATTTCGTCAGGGTGTTTGCAATCAATGATTATTAATATCATTTCTATAACTCAATGTTTCATCTGGCTAGGGCATGAGAACGTCAGAAAGTATGGCGTTAAAGTGCATAAAATAGTGCCAAAGTGTAATCATGTATATTATCGATTTCATGAATAAAATACGTAAGTGTCCTCTCGTGTCATGATACGTCTGCTAGGATCGCATCACGAATAAGTCTTACTCAGATCATATTCGATTTAAGCATGCCAACATCTCCGAAGAACAAACCCAAATAAAATATACGTTGAAATCAACGAAATACATGATATAACATGCAACAAAGGACAAAAAGACATTAAAATCAAAGATTACATAGCATTAACTTCATCATAACCAATTCATAAGCAAGTACATTTTCAATATCTCAAAATATGTGTCAAATACGCCAAATACAAGAGAATAGATAGGAAAAATATCATCAAATTCCTCCAATTCGACCCTAGATCTCCTTCAATAATAGCTTTCTGCCTCTCTCTCTAGTGCCTCCAAAAGGTACAGCCAAATACGTGAAGAAATCGTGAAAATACGCAAAGAATACTCAAAAACCCTAGCCAAATACACATATATATACTCTTTATTTATTTTTGGGTCTACAAGTTGTTACGGGTCCAAACCTGCTTAGAATCATCGCTCTGCCGCCCGCATCCAGTATCCACCGTTCATCTGGGACAGGATGAAATATAGAGATGACAAGTGTCCCATCTCTTTGCCCAATTCACTTCATTTTGGTGTGAAGCACTCTGGACCATCGATCTCGGTGAGATCTCATATGGATAAGCCACAAGTCCTGCCTATCACGCGATCCACTTCATTCACAAGCAGAGATTTGTCTTCAATCTGATCCATCGGATCATGCATCGACGATGAAAAACGTCTCGCATCGCTCGTGTAAGTGTTGAGTATTGGACTTCTCCCTACTTGGTTTTGATGACGAGCAAACATAAATACTTATGACTAATCACCTACTCGCAGTTAATCCATTGCCTAAGCATATCATGAAGATCAATTAGCAATGGATTGCACTCAAGGATCAATCAAAGCTTGTAAAGTGGATTGGATGATCGAAGATGATGATTGAAGCTCCAAGAAGACTTCAAGATCATTCAATCAAAAGAAGAGAGAAAAAACATGATGTAATCTTTTTATTCTTGTCTAGTATGTAGCTTTGTAGTACAACTATGTTGGAGCACCCACATATCTTTCGTTCTTTCCAAGAAAATTATTAGAACTCATTTCCTAGGCCTCTAATTCATTATTATCTAATATGTGCTTTTTGGACATTCATCAGGCGACTGCTGAATGTTTTACAGACGTCTGTCTCCAAACAATCGCCTTTGATTTGTTCTACAGTCTTTGTTTTGCACATACGTTGACACTTGGTTTTTGGGCTTTCTGTTATAACTCCTATTAGGCGACTGTTGTACAAAGTACAGATGCCTGTCAAGTTACTTGTACATGTGACTTGTTAGTCAGTCTCATGTCTCACTCTTGCCCAAAGATCCTTAGTTTATCATCTTTCAGGCAGAGGACTGATGTTGTGTTCACAGTCGCCTGCCCAAGGCACAGACGCCTATGAATGCTTCTACAGTCGCTTATCGATCCTTGTCCTGACCCTTGGTGTTTCGCAAGTTACTCAAGTTTTGGCCAGACGACTGATGTTGGTTTCATAGTCGCCTGCCTATGCCACATGCGTCTGTGTTTACCACATCAGTCGATTGTCCTGTCTTCCCAAATTTCCTGAGTTTTCACCACTTACACACTTAGGATGTCAGTCGCCTGTAGAAGATTTCTCAGTTGCCTGTTGGTTTACAGGTGCATGTCTGACCTTCATCAGTCGACTGTCCTACATGGTAAGTTATCATCTGAATTCTCACCTACCTTCTGACATAGTGCAGCAGGCGAATGTAAAGTCTTCATCAGTCGCATGTCCTGGCTGTAAAATTAATCCATTGTGATTTTCCACACAGATTTCAAAGGTGTTTTTGGGTTTCTGTTTGAGGGTTTTAGAGAACCTATAAAAGGGGGCTTCTACTGTTCTATTGGAGCCTACAAGTGATGCTAGCTAATTTATCCTCGTCATCCATATAAGATGTAAACAATTTTTGATGTCTACCAAATAATTGTTCATTAGATAAACGAAGGTCATCAATAGTTACCTCATCCGAACCAGTATCACTTTCACTTGGATCATCCCTTGCGAGGTCCTTGGCATCATCCTCTTACGCCATGAAACACAAGTGCCACTTCTCCCTTCTCATTTCATTACTAGACATGTAACGGCCACTTTCCGACCGTTCGTATTTTCTATGCATACGACTCTTATCGTGTGCATATTTTATTTGACTCTTTCTTGGATTCGGACTTTGCGATGTGATATGTCATTGTGACCATAAGAAACAGTAGTTATCTGTGGGATTTTTAGTGAACGTCATTTCCAGTGTCGTTCTCCCACAAATCAGGTTTGATTGCAGGGTCGTCGTAGCTTTAGACTTAGTCATCAGATCGTTTATTTTTTTGTTCATTTTTTGTGGACCAAATGCATGATTGACCACTGTACTCCCGAGCCTCTTTTCGTCATGGTCGTCCCGACATTTTTTTCGTAATTTTCTGACACTCCTAGCCCACCCAAATCACTAATCAAATTCAGCCCGATTAGCCCAACCAAATTTCAGATTCAAATCGCTAATCAAATCTTAAGGGATTTGTACGTATCATGCAATTGTGATTCTGATACTAACCTCACCCAAAATTTCCCCACTGCATACACCCCCTCACTCACCGTCTCTCCTAGTCACCCCTTAGTTATACCCCACTAAAAACAAACTTTAGCAAAACTCATCTTCAAAACACAACAACCCAGGCCGACCTCGATTGCTCACGCAACCCATGCCCTAGCCGCCCCTTTCTCTTCCTCTAGCCATCGACGGCCACCCCCCAGCCTCCCAAGGTTGGCAACCACCCTTTCCTCCTCCCTCTCCTCCCTCTCCCCCTCTCCAAAGCCCTCAAAACCCAAGAGAAAGACCCGTTGGCCGAATTTTTTCTGCACATCACCCTACCGCCAGAAAACGCACGGCCGCCGACTGCCTACCGCTACCAGAGATCACCCCCACCCCCACTCGACTCCTCTTTGACCCCCCGGTCATCTCCAATTCCCCTTACCCTCTTTACACATCTCTATCTCCTCGAAAACCTCTTGGAACTCAGCCCTAGCGGCTGTTTTTGATAGCTTGCGTGCCGCCACTTCAAATCTGTCGCTCGACCATCCCTGACCACGTACGAAGACCACACTACCACCGTTGGACTCCACTCAAACCCCCCTATCATCTGCACCCCTCCTTGCTTACTTCTCTCATTTTGATCTCCTCGAAAACCTGTTGAAACAAGCCCTAACGGCTGTTTTTCACAGATCTATGTGCTGTTCTTCAACGCCAGCGCACGACCACCTCCGACCACTTCCGATGACCACTCCACCACCTTGGATTCCTCTTGAACCCCTTTAACTAATGCAAGTTCCCTTTGACTCTTTTGATCGCTGTTTTTCTTCTGAGACGCGCGACAAAGACCGTTGCACGAATCTGTCCACTTCGGCTTCTCACGGCCGCCCACCACCGTGCGCTGACACTGTAACGGCATGTTTTCGGGCCAATTTGAATTTTGTGTGTGCACAGCAATTAGGTCTGTGCGTAAAGTGATTTGGTTTGTGTGTAAAGCAGATGTCGTCTGTGCACGCAGTAGGACCCTAGAACCTTGCTTGAACCTATAGATAGCCTCCGTGACTCGTGCCCGACTTGGGAACACGTGTCAACCCAAGCCAACCCCGACGTGCGCCCAACTTAGAATTACCGTCGCATTTGGACCACGTACCCCTTATACGCTTACGTGCACATATTCTTGTTCGTGCACGTACTTATTTTAGACCTTGTCTGTGTCCGGACACTATGGTGTGATATGCCGTTGAGACCCTCTCGGAGAGTATAAAAGTGTGGTGTTAGTTGGAACGTCATTTCTTGGGTCGTTCTCCCACGATTCGATCTTATTTGAAGAGACGTCGCGATTTCCACTTTTGTCGTGAGGCCTTCCTATTTTTAAATCCGTTTCTCGTCGACGAAATTGTGATCCGTCTCCTCTGTCTTCTTTCTCTCGTCATCCCGGTCACCCCAGTATTTATTTCACAATTTTACAGTTTCGTTTGACCTATTTTTCACCTTCTGCCCAACCAATTATTGGATTAGCAAGTTTAACCTAGTTATTTGTCCCTAATAATTCATGATAATAATATTACTCCCTAATGCTGTAGCCAGCCCATTGCCTATGCCTTGGCCGCACACCTAGAGGAGAGAGAGAGGGTGTGAGGTTCTTGTTTTAATTCAGGATGATAACTATATCCTTGTTACTATTTTTCTTATTCAAACAACCACATACCCCCTAGCCCATGCCCAATAGGTATTAACCAAGCCCATACCCAATAAGTTTTAACCTAGCCCTAACCTATCAATCACGTGAGCAACACCCCCTCCTCTATTATAAAGCAAACTAGGTTAGCTCTTTCCCAGAATTGAACGCGGCCGCCTTCATACCTCGCAAGCAACTAAACCCCGAGCGTCGATCTCTTCTTGCTCTTCCCACCTGTGCTCGCACGGCAGCCTCCTCATCGCATCCACCTCCGCCCTGGCCCTTCGTCGGAGTTCCCCTCGCCGCCGTGGCTGCCCGATCCCCGCCTGTAGCACCGCCGGAAATCTCCAGCAGCGCCCCTCATCTCCCCTGCCTTGCTCCGGCGATTCATGGCCGCCGTGAACATCTCTTCCCTCTGCAAGCCCACGGCAACACTTGCTGCGGCATCCTCCGCCGAGCAAACACCCTCCTCCGGCCACCTGAACGTCTCTCCGGCCCTCCCCTGGAGTGTCCCGACTTCCCACCTCCTTGCCAGCGCCGGCGATCGGACCCTCTCGTCGGAGTTCGCTGCCAAGCACTGCAGCGGCACCGACATCTCCTCTCCGTGCGACCTGAACTCCTGGCGCAACCCCCGAGCGACGCCGTGCAGACCGCCAAGCTCGACCACCAGTGCCTGGCTGTCCCGTTCGGCCACCTCCGTGTCGCAGGCCGTGCCCTACAGGCCAAGCGCAACCCCCGACGACGCTCTCTTCCACGCAGATGCCAACGGCTCGTGGGCCCTCCTCCTTGCATCACCTCCCTGCTATTTGAAGATGGAACTGATGTTGTAGAGGAAGGGGACTTAGAGGTATTAGAGAGGGTAAGTTCTCCTTGTTCATCATTTTCACTCACATGCCTTTAATACCTGTAGGATGGTGATGTAACAGTGTGTAGGGTACTATATATTCAGTTAGATTATGGGTCAGTAATCTTGTTTTTAGGTTTCAGAAAGTGTATAGATTAGTTTACCCCTTGGCAGTAGCTTATATTATTAACCTATATCATTCATAACCCACCTTCAAAAGTTAGTCTTATAAAGCTTATTTAAGATAGAATTATCTGTCAGAACTTATATTGTTAAGCCCTGATATAAGTTATTAATGAAATCGGTGGATGTTTAACCTGGTGTTACATGTGGTATATTCTTAACTAGCATCCTAACACTATTAGCGGGTCTCTAACGTTTTGAATGATGTGGCACCCATCTTAGGATAGCAAACTTAATTAAAATTTGGGTCAATAGACGTTTAGGACTTGCCAAATTATTCCAGCCGTCGTTACGTTCTCATCCGTGCACGTATTTTATTGACAGTGAACCGTCGTTCCATACCGTTCGCACTACAGGAATTCAACTCCTGGCGTCGCTACCCGACGCCAGTGTAGCTCTCACGTCGTGTTGGGGTTCAGTAGATCCGTTGGTTGACCCAGACCCTGCTGGACTACATCCTTGCCGGAATCTTTCAGGCAAGGAATGAGACTTTAGTTACCGCTTTTATACTTTTCTAGAATTGATGTTAGAACGGCTAGATTTATTTCTGCAAAATGCTTGAAAATGATCACATGTTACTTTCTGCTCGAACCCACTTTTAAAATGCAACTTGAACCTCACATGCTAATTAATAAGCCAGACATTATAATTATGTGGATCTTTGTAGAAGATCACAGGCGTGGGCCTCTCCTATACGGAGGTTGGCACTACTCTTGTGGAGCGTCTGCTGGCTAGCCCAGAGATGGCTCGCTTACGGACTTGTGGAACGTTGCTGGCTCGTCCAGGAATGTCTCACTTATGGATAGTTAATCGATGACGGGGGTGACCATTGAGAACTGGTGCTCCCCAGCTTTGGCTCACCCGTGACTGGTGTGCTCCGGTATGATACGTAGTATCATTCATGATTAATGATTTGTTTCGGATCGACGACGGGGGTGACCATTGAGAACTGGTGCTCCCCAGCTTTGGCTCACCCGTGACTGGTGCACTCCGGTATGATACGCCGTATCATTCGTGATCTTTGTCTTGTCTCGTGTCTAGATGGAGCGTTTGTTGGCTCGTATCCATAACACAAACGACTCGCGGGTGGGGTAGGACAAAAGAGTCTAGCTGGGCCTGGGGGGTAGCTCCCCTCCGCCTACGCAGCTTGAGTCCTTAGGTTTTATCTTTGTATCGCAGTTGGTGCACTCCTGCCTGCTTCGCAGGGATGCATTTCGGTCGTTTGACCTTTTTCTAGACTTGGACAATCTGACCATATGGACACCCCTGGCAGATTGATAGAACTACATGAACAACTCTTAGACGATCTGACTAGATGGACACCCCTAGCAGATCGATTAGAATAACCATTACTTATTTCCTGCTTTCTAGGACTGCCTGTGTAGTTGCCTTTAAATTCCATTTAGAACTGCTAGAATTGTATAACTGCATTAACTTATGGTCTCATTAGTTCGTTGCTGACATGTGTTTTGCACATGTCACAGACTTGACAGAGCTGCCACAACCTGTGGACCCCAGCAGACTTTTTCTCCTTTAGTTGCCTCCGGTACGTACAGTTTTAGCTTTTATGTTAAACTCTTTGTTGGTTACCTTCTGCGTTTGAATAATATCTTTGCTGCTATATCTATTGTTTCATGCTAAATTGTTCGATCGGACCTTTCCCCCCGCATCATAACTTGCCTAGACGCTTATTGGACCACGAGCCTCAATGGCTCGAGTCCATGCGGGCTGGCCATGTCTCGCTTTCCAAATCTTTTGGGAAGCGAGGCGTGACAGACACCGTCGGCCACTCACTAGGCCGAGCAACCTCCACTGATCCTCTTCAACCCCTAACAGTCCTCTCAGACCCTCAAATTTTACGCACGTCACCGAACTCACGTGTTTCTACCCGACGTTGCCACCGTCGTGAAGATCCGTTGTGCTACCCGCAACGGAAGAGAGAGAGATCACCGCTTGCCCGCTGTTCGTGCCTCTACCTCGCTATCCAGAAGTCTCTTGCGGTGCTACCCATAGCCGAGATGTTGCAGATGACATCGACTCATCATCGTTCAGACCCGACATCTGCTTTTTGATCGACGTCAAAAGGTTAGTCCTCTAACGCGTGGTAAGAACCCTCACTGTAGCAAAACGAAAAACTAATCTAAAAATTTTCAACAGTAACTAAATTTCATTTCCGCTCCTTTAAAACGTTGCAAATATTATATATCGACGAAGGACTTGAATATCTATGCACATAGGATAGATTGTCGACTATGTTGAACCAAAACGAAATGTGACTGTGACTACTAGGATAGCCCCGTTGAATCTAGAAATGAACTCTAATAGGAATGATGAAAAACGTATCCTGACGCCACCATTGACCCGTTTCAGACGGACCCTCGCTAACACACCACTTAGATGGGACGCTCCAAACAGACGACGCACTCGCCACCACAGGCAAGTGTTTACACTTGTGTTCTTACGGCCATGTTTAGGCCTTCACCTTCTTAGGAAGTTAAAGAACATTTAAAGAGAACCGGACGTGACATGATAGCATCTGAGACCCCCCTGACAGCTTAGACTTGACGACGAAGTCTAAGCGCAACAACAACAACTGACACCTTAGGGTTTTCCTTTGTGTGCTTGCGTGTGGACCCCCTAGAAGGACAATTTCTTACTTGTCATGTCGTGTCCTGTTACAAAAGCCTTCGGGCATTTCAGATGCTCCCCAAGCTAGAGGGAGTGATCTCTGTTACGGTTTCACCTACGGAATGTTCGTCGCTCACCAAGGGAGTGAGTGATATGCTACGGACCGTGGGTATAAAGGCACTCGTCAAGCTAGAGCGAGTGGACCTATGTTATAGTTTCACCTACGGGAAGCTCGGCACTCATCTAGCAGTGAGTATCCCAGCAGACCGAGAGGATAGAGGCTCTCACCTAGCAGAGTGAGTGGGCCTATACAGTGGTACGGATTCACCTACGGAACGTTCGTCGCTCACCTAGCAAAGTGATAGATATGCTATCGACCATGGGGATAGAGGCACTCACCTAGCAAAGTGAGTTGTCCTATATTATCTTGTCTTGGGCACTTAGGTTTTGGGGTTGGGTTGAGCAGTCGCACGGGGAGAGGGTCTGGCCGCCCTCAAACCGTAAGGCGTGAACCCTTCGAGTCACACGTGTCTTGTCTTGTCTTGTCTTGTCTTGTCTTGTCCCTTCTAGCTTAGTCCCATAGCCGGTAGCACACGCTACGCTACTGCCTGTCTTGTTTACTTTCCTGCATTGTTTAACTTCTTGTATAGTGTAACTGTCATGTCATAACAACAACATGTTAACCAACCAGTAAAATGTTGCTCTTAATTACCTACACTTGCAGTAGAGTCTAACACTTTCTTATAGACTTTACCTGACGTACAGTTCCTTTTCTCTTGGGTGCTATACGTCAGGTGTTGAGCCAGAGTACGTGGATGAGTCGGACATACCGGAGTACGTGGAGCCAGAGGGCGACGACCCGGAGTACGTTCCTGACGAGGACCAGACCTAGAGCTCTTTTCCATCACTGTTGTTCAGAGGTTACAACTTTTAGTTTACGCTCTTTCGATAGTTTGTTACCGTTCATAGGCTTCTCTTTTTAGACTTTTGTACTCGCTGGATATTATCTCTTTATATTAATGAATGCAACTTTCTTTCCGTACTTTCTGTTGTTTCGAATTTTATAAATGCAAGAACCTAAAAATTTTAAAGTGGTACCCCTACAGACGCTTATTGGGTCCGAGCTTCACAGCTCCGGCCCAAGTGGGCCTTAGTCACGCTTCGCCTCCGTAGTTTTGGGAAGCGAGGCATGACAGGTTTTAGTGGTGGCCCATGCAAGTCATGCAAAAAGTTCGAAACAATAAGAGTACATCATTCATTTAATATATAGTTTAACATGTACGAGTCTAAATAGGGTTTTCCTTGTCTTAGATGATACGAAGACTTAGGTAAACGTCCAGGTTTGATAGTCAGACGCCTTGGTTAAGATTTAGTCATACACGTCTTAGGATACCGTAGTAGCCTCTCACCCGGCTCTGACCATGTTAGATTTCTAGAGTCCTCCTTTTAGTCGTTCACTCGGGTCCATCGACTTCTGGCCCAGCAGAGCGTAATCTTGATTCTCTTATGGCCCTTCCCTGAGATCTCTCTATTACAGTCTAGTTCATTAGGAAGTCTTAGTGTTGCGTTTCCCCTGAGCTTTAGACGGCCCGATAATTTGGAATCTCGGATTTCTAGCATCTTTCCCATCATTACACTTTTGTGTTATCGGCCGTAGAGTCCCATCGTAGCTTTCATGAATCATATCTTATGCTTCATCATGTGATCATGTTCCTTATCCTCAATTCACGTGATCGCTTCATGATGATTATCGATAATTCTTCGAATCTCTCCATTGCAAATCCTGCTTCCTTTAAAGGTATTTTCGAAATTCCTTGTTAAATTCTTCGCTCAGTTTTAACTTCTTTGAAAACACCTTATTATATATTAAATTCCTTACTTTTCGGTGGATTTAAAACTCGTTCTTGGATTTTGAATTCTTCTTAGTCGTAATTTTTAAATTACTATCTTGTAAATATTTTTAACCGATACCTTTTGGATATCAGTTTTTGAAACCTTGTTACCATTTTGATAATTCAATATATATATTATTCTTTTTTTAAACTACGAAATTTATTTTAACCACCTACCGTACGTACTTTTAGAATATATTCTAAGCTAAATAGAACTTCAAATTTTTTTATTAGTCCTATGTTCATCGTACTCATACTTCGAAGATCTTTGTATAAATCTATTTTCATTTGCAAACCAATTTACTACTTCATCCTACTCTTTATTCCTTCGTCTAAGTTTTTTTAGCTGCAATAATTTATCAACTGCTCGCTACTTCTGCATATTTTTATAAGTATAAAAGTATATGATACCATATTTTACACGTAATTCTTCTTTCATCTATTTAATTATTTTAAGTAATATTTTGGTCCCACCCAACCATCTCCTTACCCCGCCTTATTTGACCTCGTTCCTTCCGATCTTATTTCGTTACACTTTTGGCTTCGGTTTCTCTTCTTATGTAGACATTATTGCTTGTAGTTGCCTGTGTCATCTCCAGTTTAGTATGGGCCCTTTGGTTTGTGATGTCTTCGTGGTGCATGTATATAGATAGAGTGTGTGGACCCTTATGAGGGTGCTATCCTTTAGGATTTTAATGATTGTCTCTTGTGTCATGTGTGTATACTCAGTATGGTCCGTGGTATACGTATGGAGTTGTCTGAATGATGGTGTTCATATAGGAATGGATAGCGTCATAGCAGGCAATTCCTTATACTTAGTCTTTCGTATGATAATATAGCTTAACTTTAGCTGCATGTGATTGTATCAAAACTTTTGTTTTCTTTTAAACCGAATCTTTAAAGTTTTTTTTGAAACTAGCTCACAAGATCACAACCCCATATCTCCCCTCATCCAATACTACAACTCCACATGTTTTCCCACATGTTTTTAAAACATTCTCTTCTTCTCTTTTTCTCTTCGTAGTGTTAATTTTTTTAATGTTATGATATTGTTAGTGCTAGCTATTATTGTTATAGGATTATGGTTGCGGATAGGCATAGAGTAAGGTGAGATATGTTGTAGCGGTGATTGGTTTATTTTGAACACAAAGATATTAGATTAGATTTCTTCCAGATGAAAAGAACGAGGTGTCCAAGACTTATTTATTATACTAATGTGAAAAAGACTCAATGGAGAATTCTGGCTGTATGAAACTATGTATAGGGAGATGAGTACTTAATCGATCCGAAACTTGGATGAGTAATAGATAGGAGTAGCTAGGACAAGATAGTATGATTTAGAGTGATCATGAGAGTGAGTAGACCACTTAAAGCATCAAGACTTGATGATTAAGTTGACGTGAGAAAACATTGGAAGTAACACGACATGTTGAGATGAATGGATAGTTAGAGAGACAGATTTTTATGATTAGGAGATTAGATGATAGGGGTAAGGATAGATGTAGTTCGATGGTTCATTAATTACGGAGGAATTTATGAGTTCATATGATGGAGAATATATTGGGGGCGAGATGATTAGTGACTGGTAGACGATAAGGTGGAGTTATAGTTAAGTGCTAGGGGTGATTCTAGTGGTAGCATTAGCCAGTGGAGAGACGGGTTATGATGTATTATTTGAGGAACGATGTTTGAAGTTATAGGATTAGAGATCATTGTGTGGAATATGGGAGTTGTAAGCATAAGTGTTTATATGCATTATTATTATTAATATAAGTGATCTAGAGGACTGAAGCATTTCTAAGTTGGGTAGACTGTCACGGCCGCTTTCCAACCGTTCGTATTTTCTACGCGTACGACTCTTATCGTGTGTGTATTTTATTTGACTCTTTCTAGGATTCGGACTATGCGATGTGATATGTCGTTGTTACTGTAAGGAAGAGTAGTTATATGTCGGATTTTTAGTGAATGTCATTTGTAGGGTCGTTCTCCCACAAATCAGATTTGATTGCAGGGTCGTCGTAACTTTAGACTTAGTCGTCTTATCTTTTATTTTTTTTGTTTTTTTTGTGGACCAAATGCACGATTGACCACCGTACCCCCGAGCCTCTTTTCGTCACGGTCGTCCCGACATTTTTTTTCGTAATATTCTGACACTCTTAGCCCACCCAAATCACTAATCAAATTCAGCCCGATTAGCCCAACCGAATTTCAGATTCAAATCGCTAATCAAATCTCAGGGGATTTGTACGTATCATGCAATTGTGATTCTACTACTAGCCTCACCCAACATTTCCCCACTTCGTACACTGACGTGTGTGTATATTTTATATATCCACACACGTCTTCTTTGTGTTTTTCCGTTATTTTCCGTCGTCTCATATCCATTTTCTCGTGTTCTCTCGTTTTCTTTCACTTTTTCGTCATTTTGTGTGTTTGCAAGAGTTTGACAGCATAGGGGACACATAAAGAAGATATCATAAGTCCCCGGAGCAACCGGAGGAGTCACACGTGATCCAGGGGTCAAATGACGAAGGTCGCCATCTTTCAGCCCCCACCCGATCGGTTGGACACAGCCAACCGATCGGGTGGTGCACGCGTGCATCACCCAGACAGCCGCTGAAGCAACGCGGGCACCAAGAGACCGGTTCGCCGATCGGTTCAGCCCAACAATTCTCTCGGGAAATTTAAGCTGAACTCCAACCGACCGGGTGACTATCACCCGATCGGTTCACCTGTAGCTAATTTCCCCAAAGAGATGGCCCAGACAGCTCACCCGAAGGCCAGCAGACCGTGCCAAAACGTCCGAAGTCTCTGTCTTTTGGGCGACAATTCCAACCGATCGATTGATTTATCAACCGATCGGTTCACCTGATGAGCTCAAGATCCAAACGACGAGCAGTTTCCGCCAACCGACCGTGTCGACTGACCGGGTGAAGCCCTGAAGATCGATGCCGAAGTTCGCAGCAGGTCACCCGATAGGGTGATCTTTCACCCGATCGGGTGATGTCGTTTTCTATAAATATAATCCCTGGGTTTCCAGAAACGGGGGCTGTTGTAATTTTTACTGTTTTTCTCTCTCTTGACGGCTGTAATTTTCTAGATATTTGTAAGTTGTCTGATCTTTATCAAACTTTAATATAGTTTTATTTGCATTGCTCTTACTACTTTTCAATCGCCTGATCATGCTTTTAACGATCGATTTTCATTTAGATTGATTTTTACCTAATATGTGTGAGTAGTTCCCTAATCTGGGATTTTGGTGGAAACCCCTTCGTGGGTTCTCCCTGATGCGTCCATAGGACAAGGAAATCAATATGGATTAGGAATCTATTGGTTACGCGGGGTGTTTTATTGTCATCGACGGGAAAAAGACCGCCTTTGACCATTGGGCCAAGGGGGAATAAACTTGGCAGTTGACCCCTAGCCATAGCTCACGTCCTTAGCGTAGACATCGAATCCTAGCGCATGGGAACGACAGGATGAGATGTTGGGAGTTATCGTTGCGAGCTTAGTTCTCCCGGAGTCGGTCAGTGTTAATGAACATGGGAATGCTCACTGACCGAACCCGGGTAGTCCGGCGTATCATCCTGGGCACCGACCGGAATATCAGGCCCATGGGACGCTGGTATCACTCTTAGAGGCAACGTCTCACCATTAAACCCTAATTCCGATCGTTGTCCTACCCGTCGGCCGTATTAGCGAGAATCACATGATAGGGTGGATACCGAAGTCCCGGGTTCCCTTTATTATTGTTTAAACCCTTACCTACCTTGGGTGAATTTGGTTCCTTTCTGACACAAGCACAATCACGCCTCCCCGTGTTCGACCCCCAAGCCATACTACAACACCGTGCGCTTGCGGTTACAAATATTTAAATCTTGTGCCCCCAATCACATATTATTGCACACTTGCGTGCCACGCAAACGTGGGGGACGTCAAGCTTTATGGCGCCATTGCCAGGGAGGCAACGTGCTTGTTATTTTAGGATCTCATGAACCCTTGAGTCTAGCTCATATCTCTACCTCGCGATAATTTTCGCATTCTACACTTTTTGATTTTACTTGTACATATTGTAAATATTAGTTGTATAGAATTGATAGACTGAGCCGTCGTGCGGACATCGCTACTCCTCACCTCTCGTTTATGCAACCCGTGCTTTTGACGTGTTTGCTATCTGTGCAGTTCTCTTTCTCTCCTTTCTTATAGGTTTTCTGCGCCACGACGAGGATGTTGTGTGCCGTTTCGGGCGATATCTGGGATCATTCACACCACATCCGCTGTTTAGCACGAAGTCTTACAGAATCCCTGAATGCTTCGAATATTCTATCCGTTCTGTCTGCCGCTGTGGAAAATCAGAGCAGGTATCATGATATGTAGCAGCATCTAGTCAGGACAGCTCCCCTTCCTCCTGATGAAGTGGCGTATATCGGCATGCCCAGTTCCAAGTTCGATGGGGAAGAATTGTTCACGGAGTTTTGTCAGGAGAACTATCAGGCAGAGTCTGTCGAGCACTTTGAATAGGACTCGATCTATTCCTTGCAGACTTCTATAGAGCATCCCGGATCTTGGGAAAACGAGGAAGCCGGAAGCAGAGGTGGGGAACCATCAGCTATTGAAACCTGTTTCCACGTTGAGGCCTTCTTCCCAGATAATTATTATGAGCTTGAGAAAGACCCAGAGCCATCCTCCATTGAACCCACGATACCTTGCGAGGCTTTGCCATGCAGAACCACGGCTGGAAGTGAAGTTCTGGATGCTAGCTTTCAAGAGATCCATGAAGAAGTCCTTTCACTAGAGGATGCTCAGCTTGAGAAATATGTGTCGGGACCCCATGAAGTTGAGATGAAAGAGTTGCCCCTGGGACTAAAGTATAAATATTTGGGAAAGGATTCGACCCTCTCGGTCATAGTGAACTCCTCGCTGCCTGAAGACCAGATGACCAAACTTCTTGGTGTTTAAAAAGGTTTAAGAGCGTTTTCAGGTATGCAATTGAAGACTTGAAAGGAGTTAGCTTGCACCTCTGCTCACATAGGATACTGCTTGAGGATGAGCAAGCTTCCTCAATTGAGCCGCAGCGGAGACTAAATCCCATAATGATGGAGGTGGTCAAAAAGGAGATTGTTAGACTTCTACATGCTGGTATTATATACCCTATCTCCGACAGTCGCTGGGTTAGCCCGGTGCACGTCGTACCCAAAAAAGGAGAAATGACGGTGATTCGCAACGAGAAGAACGAGCTCATACCTACGAGGACCATCACAGGGTACCGGATGTGCATTGACTATTGGAAGCTGAACAAGGCCACGAGGAAGGATCACTACCCTCTCCCTTTCATTGATTAGATGCTCGAGAGGCTGGCAAAGCACAACTACTTCTGTTTCATGGACGGGTACTACGGATTCCAAATCCCTATCCATAACGATGACCAGGAGAAGACGACTTTCACTTGTCCATTTGGGACATATGCTTATAGAAGAATCCTGTTTGGGCTTTGCAACGCCCCGGCTACATTCCAAAGACTAATGTCCGCAATCTTCTCCGACTACTCCCAGGATATCATGGAGGTTTTCATGGACGATTTTTCCGTCTATGGAACTGAGTTTGCTCATGCCTCAGCAATCTAACTAAAGTCCTGGAGAGGTGTCAAGACAAGGGTCTAGTCCTGAACTGGCAGAAATGCCATTTCATGGTCCAAGAAGGGGTTATGCTAGGACACGTCATTTTTTCGAGGGGAATTGAGGTTGATAAGGAAAAAGTTGAGGTGATTGAAAAGCTTCCGCCACTGCTCAATCTTCGAGGAGTCCGTGGGTTTTTAAGGCGTGCGGGATTTTACCGCCACTTCATAAAAGACTTCTCCAAGATTTCCAGGCTGCTGACCCAACTCCTCGTGAAGGATGCACCTTTCGTCTTCAAGAAGGAGTGCATGGAAGCCTTCTGCCTTCTGAAGCAAGCCTTTATTTCCGCGCCCGTAATTCAGCCGCCGGACTGGAATCTACCCTTCGAGCTAATGTGCGACGCTAGTGATTATGCCGTTGGAGCCATCTTGGGGCAGAGGAAGGATAAAAATCTGCATGTTATATATTATATGAGTAAGACCCTTGACGTTGCCCAAAGAAATTATACAACCACGGAAAAGGAATTGCTAGCAGTCATCTACGCCATGGACAAGTTCCGGTAATATCTCGTTGGAGCTAAGGTGATCGTGCACACGGATCACGCGGCTCTCAAGTACCTATTGAGCAAGAAGGAGGCTAAGCCGTGGATCAATAGATGGATTCTCCTCCTCCAGGAATTCGACCTGGAAATTAAAGACAAGAAGGGGGCAGAGAATGTCGTTGCCGATCACCTGTCCAGAATGCCTACCCTCGATTTGAATGCTACTCAAGTTGATGACTCGCTCCCTGACGAGCATCTCTTCTCCGTTTCTTCTGCTTGGACCCCTTGGTACGCCGACATCGCAAATTATCTGACTTGTGCCATCTTCCCCTACAACGTGAGCTATCAGCAGAAGAAGAAATTCTTCCATGAAGTCCGTAAATTTTATTGGGACAACCCCCATTTGTACAAGACCTGCAATGATGGGGTGATACAAAGGTGCATTCCTGAAACTGAGGCGACCTCCATAATTTCCCATTGCCATGATCAGTAATGTGGAGGGCATGCGAGCGCCTATAAGACGACTGCAAAAATCCTCCAGAGCGGATTCTATTGACCAACCCTCTTTAAGGACACCCACGCTTATGTCAAAGCCTGCGAAAAATGCCAAAGGACGGGGAACATCTCCAAGAGGAACGAGATGCCTCAGCACTACATCCTAGAGGTAGAGATCTTCGATGTGTGGGGGGTCGACTTCATGGGACCGTTCCCCTCCTCTTCTGGGAACCAGTACATCTTGGTAGCCATGGATTATGTGTCGAAGTGGGTTGAAGCGATAGCCAGTCCTACCAATGATTCCCGAGTGGTTGCCAAGTTCTTTAAAAATAAAATCTTCCCACGGTTCGGGGTGCCTCGAGTTTTGATCAGTGACGAAGGGAGCCACTTTATAGAGAAGAAATTCGAAGCTCTCTTGAAGAAGTACGGGGTACAACACCGAGTAGGGCGTGCCTACCACCCGCAGACTAGCGGCCAAGTGGAAGTCTCTAACAGTGAGATCAAGAGCATACTGGAGAAGATGGTGGCCAACTCTAGGAAGGATTGGTCATCAAAACTTTCTGACACGCTCTGGGCTTACAGGACGGCATTTAAAACTCCGATCGGCACGAGCCCCTACCGGCTTGTCTACGGGAAGGCATGCCATCTACTAGTGGAATTGGAACACAAGGCGTTTTGGGCAGTCAAGAACCTAAACTTTGACGCCAATGAGGTTGGAGGCCACCGACGGCTTCAACTTAACAAGCTCGACGAGATCCGGCTCAATACTTATGAAAACGCCCAGATCTACAAGGAGAAGCTGAAGCGGTGGCACGATAAGCGCATCCTGAAGAGGAAATTCAAAGAAGGAGACTTAGTTCTCCTATTCAACTCAAGGCTGAAGCTTTTTCCTGGAAAGCTCAAGTCAAGGTGGTTGGGACCTTTCCGTGTCACCAACGTCTTCCCGCATGGGGCTATCGAGATAATGGAAAGAGATGAGCCATTCAAAGTCAACGGACAGCGCCTCAAACACTACGTGGTAGGAGAACCATCATTCTCTCCGGTCGGATTCTCAACGACCGACGACTCTTCCTCATACCCTCCGGACCCTAATTGATCATCAAAAGAGGCGTCGAGCAAACGACGTTAAACAAAAGCGCTTCATGGGAGGCAACCGATGCTCTAAACTCTTATCTTTGTTTTAGGATTTTTATTATCTTTATTTTTCTATTTTAATAAATAAATCCAGACGCTGGAACTTCCATCGAGAGACTAAGGCCATTTGTGAATTTTTGCAGGAAACAAGCCCTCACCCGATCGGTTGATCACTCAACCGATCGGGTGAGACGTATCAGACAATGGCCCGTATCTGCACTCTAGTGTACCGGTCGGGTGAAGCAAAGTGTGACCATGTGGCAGACCATTTGGGAATGGCCGAAGTCTCAGGAATTTTGGGAATTGATCAACCGATCGGTTGATACAAAGCATGGTCGAGTGACTGACCGGGTGATCTGTACTTAATTTTCGGGAAAAAGTGTGAAGCGGCCACCCGATCGGTTGAGTTCTACACCGATCGGGTCGCCTGTAGCTAATTTTCAGCAATATTTTTGACCTAATTGTCAATCGATCGGGTGAGTTTTCACCCGATTGGTTCGACTTAAACCCTATAAATAACCCGACTCCACCCGTTCATTTCCCCTTCAACCGATTTCATCTCTCCAACACCGTTTCCACTCCTCCGAGCTCCAACCGGCCTCCTCCTTCCCTCAACCGACCGCAAACCTCTCTCAATCGATCTCTCCACTCTCTTTTTCCATCTCTCCATCGATCTCTCTCCCTTTCTCTTCGATTTCACACCATCAAACCCCTAATTTCCGCCCAAACCCCACCCCATTTTCGAAAATCTGCTGAAAAGAGTTGCTGCGGCTTCACAGTTCCCCCCATTACATTGCATTGGGACATCTACGAGCAAGGGTCTTCATCTCGCTTGGGTAACTTCGCTCCTTAGCTTAATTTTATATTTTGCCCTAGAATTTCAATTTGCTCGATTACTTGTGTTAGTGTGCATTCTTCGCATTGCGTTGCATTGGAACATCTACGAGCATGGGTCTTTATCAATTTCAATTTGCCTAGGACCAAGATAAGGGTAAGCGTATCATGCGAGAGGAGGGGTCGTCTCGCAAGAGACGCAAGACCACACGTCCACCACACACACGCCCTCCTCCCGCACAGCCTGCAAAGCCCCAATCCTAACCCAACATGTCGTCCCAGTTGAGGACCCACTGATGGGCCCGCGTGGCTACCGCTTTAGGAACTAGGAGCATAAAGATTTTTATTTTAGACTTGATGCTCGGGGGCATCTATCGACCAAATTTTCCCACACCCAATCACTTATCGATCTCGGTGTATTCACCGAGGTCGAGACTCTCTTCGCAAATTTAGGTTGGTTAGCTTTCCTAAACGCTAACGACGTGTCCTACCCCGCAATCACACTCGAATTTTCATCCACAATTGTCTGTGAGTCGGGGTCGGTCGTTATATTTTGGGTCCGTAATAGAACCATTCGCACCCACCTGGACACCATCAATGACATATTTTGTTTCCCCATCCTTGGGGAAGACGCTATCTGCCCCTCCGGGTATCCCCCTTGAATTTGACGTCGATCAATTTTGGTTCTGCCTCACCCTGCACCCTAACTATCCCCGAGGTAAGGCCAAGGCCTCCTCCATCATTCACCCCATCTTCCGTCTGGCCCACCGAATCATTTCTTCCACGTTTTTCCCTAGGGATGAGTCAGGTACCGTGACTATCCCTGATCTCTTCATTCTTTGGGCCATGACCTTTCCCTTCGTTCGGGGTGATGACGGGATTTCTTTTAGGGCCTCCACCATTCCCGTCCATGCCGGTGCTTGGCTTGTTTCCAAGCTTCTGGAGATTAGGGCAAGGGCAAGCTTTGTTGCGGGGGCCTTATCACGATCATAGCTTCTGCTCACTGGTTCAGCATCGTCATCCCTCCGAGAACTTCCCACTACCGCAGGACCCTCACGTCTCGATCTCGACGTCCTGCGGCACATTCACATGATTAAGCCCTGCCCCGATGGCCGTTTCACCTTCCATTACAGTCACCCCCCATCTCCATATACCATTCTGCCCAACCCCGCTCGCATGACTATTGCTTTGGTGGCAGATTGGACATTTCCTCCCGATCCCGAGTTTATGGAGGGGCTCCATCTTCCATTCCTTCCCCAGGATGCACCGAGACCACCTTCCCCTGTCACCCACTTAGGCGTGTAGGATATCCCTGCGTCCCAGGGATATTTCGGGACTGGTCCTAGTCATGCCATCCCGGCTTCCCTTCCCACCACCACTGTCGCCACCCCTCCGGTCCATACTACCTTCTCCTCCTCCTTTCGTCGAGCCACTTCCGCTCGTCTCGCTCTCGAGAATGAGCTGGCTTCGCTTTGCGCTGTCGTTTCGTCCTCCACCCCCTCGGACCCATTCCCTTTGATTTTCTCTCACCCATGTTTCCTCGTACTTGAGAGGAACGTGGCCACCATACTCCGCATTCTCACCCACGTTTCTTGTCTTTCATGTCTTTTTGTGTCGGTGCATATTCCCCCCCCCCCCCCCGTTTTCATTGCTCTCCCGTATTTAATTCTATTGTATTGAGGGCAATGAAAGTTTCAGCTTGGGGGAGTCTCACTTCGTGCGTCATTTGCGTCTTTTTCTTCGTTCTTGCGTCGTTTTCATCGTGTTTTTCTTTTTTCTTTTTATTCGTTCGATCTCTTTTTCCTAGAGATGATCCCTATGATGAATTGCCACAAAATCACACACACACCTAGCACGGCTTCGATTTTCACTTTCACTAACCCTAGGAAGCCGAGTCTTCTTGCATTTCATGCATCGTGGGTCCACATGCTTTTATGTGAGTTGTGTGCCGTGCTTAGCTTTTTGGTGTGCTTCTACTTTGTGATTTTGATTTTTATACCTGTCCTAGGAATGACCCCTAGATTATCATGCTTCAATTTGAATATGCGGTATTTTCCTCTCTTATCTGCTTCTGTATGCATGAATATAAATATATCGTATGCTTCATGTCGCATGTGTCGGGATTCCACAATTAGGACTAGGATAACCCATTTAGCCTATGCTCTGATTAGCGAAATATTTTCCTTGCCCAAGTGTTTAGAATCCGATTTCTTTTTTTATTTTACTTGGTGCAAATCCCCTCGTCGTGTACCGTTCTCCAACTTGGGAGAGTACACAAGTGTATGCCCCAAAATCCAAAAACCTAAAAAATAAAAGAAAAGAAAAACCCAAAAAAGGAAAATAAAAGAGAAAAGAAAAAAATATGTATAGCCAAAAAGCCAAAAAATACAAATACCCAAAACCTAAAAAAAATGTGTGTGAATATTTTTTTCCCTATCTACCGAGAATAAAGGGAAGGCGAGAATTTGGACCTAGTGTTCTACTCAACATCATCTCAACCCCCATCGCTTTTGAAAACACTTGAAATAGGGAATTTCTAGCTACTACCTAGGCGATAGTGTGGTGATGTCTGAATCCCTAGCTGTGGAATCCCTGACACATGATACGCTTCGATTCTCATACTCTTCTCGTGCATGCTTGAGATATATATATATTCGCCGCTATTTCTAAATCGAATCGATATTTGGGTCATTTCTTGGATTTGTGTATATGGATCTTATAGCACAATGTAGATAGCGACACCGTTTGCTAGCACACGACCGCACTCACTCGCGCTTCACCGCGTGGGCCCACGACACTTGTCTGGACTCGTATTCATCGGTTTAGTGATGTGATTTATCGTTTGCTCGCTTGGTGTGGTGTTTTTGATTTTGTTGGCCCTGACGGGCGATTTAGGATTTAGAGTTTTCTTTTTCTCTCTTTCTCTCTATTTTCTCCCTCCAAGCTCCTACTCTCACTCGTCTTCCTCGAGGACGAGGAAGGGTTCAGCTTGGGGGATTTTGACGTGTGTGTATATTTTATATATCCACGCACGTCTTCTTTGTGTTTTTCTGTTATTTTCCGCCGTCTCATATCCATTTTCTCGTGTTTTCTCGTTTTCTTTCACTTTTCCGTCATTTTGTGTGTTTGCAGGAGTTTGACAGCATAGGGGACATATAACGAAGATATCATAAGTCTCCGAAGCAACGGGAGGAGTTACACGTGATCCAGGGGGTCAAACGACGAAGGTCGCCATCTTTCAGCCCCCACCTGATCGGTTGGACACATCCAACCGATCGGGTGGTGCACGTGTGCATCACCCAGACAGCCGTTGAAGCAACGTGGGCACCAAGAGACCGGGTCGCCAACCGGTTCAGCCCAACAATTCTCTCGGGAAATTTAAGCTGAACTCCAACCGACCGGGTGACTATCACCCGATCGGTTCACCTGTAGCCAATTTCCCCAAAGAGATGGCCCAGACAGCTCACCCGACGGCCAACATACCGTGCCAAAACGTCCGAAGTCTCTATCTTTTGGGCGAAAATTCCAACCGATCGGTTGATTTATCAACCGATCGGTTCACCCAATGAGCTCAAGATCCAAACGACGAGCAGCTTCCGCCAACCGACCATGTCGACTGACCGGGTGAAGCCCTGAAGATCGCTGTTGAAGTTCACAGCAGGTCACCCGATCGGGTGATCTTTCACCCGATCGGGTGATGTCGTTTTCTATAAATATAAGCCCTAGGTTTCCAGAAACGGGGGCTGTTGTAATTTTTACGGTTTTTTCTCTCTCTTGATGGATGTAATTTTCTAGATATTTGTAAGTGTCTGATCTTTACCAAACTTTAATATAGTGTTATTTGTATTGCTCTTACTACTTTTCAATCGCCTGATCATGCTTTTAACAGTCGATTTTCATTTAGATTGCTTTTTACCTAATACGTGTGAGTAGTTCCATAATCTGGGATTTTTGTGGAAACCCCTTCGTGGGTTCTCTCTGATGCATCCATAGGACTAGGAAATCGATAGGGATTAGGAATCTATTGGTTACGCGGGATGTTTCATTGTCATCGGTGGGAAAAAGACCGCCTTTGACCGTTGGACCAAGGGGGAATAAACTTGGCGATTGACTCTCTAGCCATAGCTCACGCCCTTAGTGTTGACATCGAATCCTAGCGCGTGGGAATGGCATGATGAGATGTTGGGAGTTATCGTTGCAAGCTTAGTGCTCCCGGAGTCGGTCAGTGTTAATGGACATGGGAATGCCCACTGACCGAACCTGGGTAGACCGACATATCATCCTGGGCACCGACCCCAATATCGGGCCCATGGGACGCTGGTATCACTCTTAGAGGCAACGTCTCACCATTAAACCCTAATTCCGATCATTGTCCTACCCGTCGGCCGTATTAGCGAGAATCACATGATAGGGTGGATACTGAAGTCCCGGGTTCCCTTTATTATTGTTTAAACCTTTACCTACGATTTGTGACAAACCATCCTCCGATTCGGGCTAGCTCGCCCCTAGGGTGAATTTGGTTCCTTTCTGACACAAGCACGATCACGCCTCCCCGTGTTCGACCCCCAAGCCACACTACAACACCGTGCGCTTGCGGTTACAAATATTTAAATCTCGCGCCCCCAATCACATATTATTGCACACTTACATGCCACGCAAACGTGGGGGACGTCATACACCCCCTCACTCACCCTCTCTCCTAGTCACCCCTTAGTTATATCCCACTTATAACAAACTTTAGCAAAACTCATCTTCAAAACACAACAACCCAGGCCGACCTAGATTGCTCACACAACCCATGCCTTAGCTGACCCTTGCTCTTCCTCCAGCCGTCGACGGTCGCCCCCCAGCCCCCCCAAGGTCGGCCACAACCCTCTCCTCCTCCTCCTCCTCCCTCTTCCCCTCTCTAAAGCCCTCAAAACCCAAGAGAAAGACCCCTTGGCCGAATTTTTTCTGCACAACACCCTACCGCCGAAAAATACACGACCGCCGACCGTCTGTCGCCGTCGACGACCGCCATCACCCCCAATCGACTTATCTTTGACCCCCCGATCATCTTCAATTCCCCTTACCCTCTTTCCACATCTCTATCTCCTTGAAAACCCTTTGGCACTCAGCCCTAGCGGCTGTTTTTGACAGCTTGCGTGCCGCCACTTCAAACCCGTCACCCGGCCATCTCCGGCCATCGACGACGACCACCCTACCACCGTTGGACTCCACTCAAACCCACCTATCATCTTCACCCCTCCTTGCTCACTTCTCTCATCTCGATCTCCTCGAAAACCCGTTGAAACAAACCATATCGGCTATTTTTGACAGATCTGTGTGTTGTTCTTCAATACCGGTGCACTGCCACCTCCGACCCCTTCTGAAGACCACTCTACCAC
This sequence comes from Scilla litardierei, assembly GCA_030789695.1. Taxonomy (NCBI): domain Eukaryota; kingdom Viridiplantae; phylum Streptophyta; class Magnoliopsida; order Asparagales; family Asparagaceae; genus Scilla; species Scilla litardierei. The sequence goes on from CM061130.1 coordinate 54,095,353, forward strand.
AGTTGGATCCCTCTTGAACTCCTTTATCTAATACAAGTTCCCTTTGACTCTTTTGATCTCTGTTTTTCTGCTGAGATGCGCGACAAAGGCCGTTACACGAATTTGTCCACTTCGGCTTCTCACGGATGCCCACCGCCATGCGCTAACGCCGTCGGCCACCCACCGGGCCGAGCAACATCCACTGATTCCCTTCAACCCCTGGCAGCCCTCTCAGACCCTTGGAGTTTATGTGCATCACCGAACTTATGTGTTTCTACCCTACGTTGCCGCCGTCGTGAAGATCCGTTGCGCTACCCGCTTTTTTTTCTCTAAAGGCGAAGGCTCTGAAGTGGGCGCAAAGGAAGAGAGAGATCACCGCTTGCCCGCTGTTCATGCCTCCACCTTGATGTCTAAAAGTGTCTCGCTATGCTACCCGTGTCCGAGACGTTGCAGACGATGCCGATACATCGCCGTTCAGACCCGACATCTGGTTTTGATCGACGTCAAAAGGTTACTCCTCTAACGCGTAGTAATAACCCTCACTGTAGCAAAACGAAAACCTAATCTAAAAATCGTCAACAATAACTAAATTTCATTTCCGATCCTTTAAAACGTTGCAAATATTAGATATCGACGAACGACTTGAATATCTGTGCACATAGGATAGATCGTCGACTATGTTGAACCGAAACAAAACGTGACTGTGACTGCTAGGATAGCCCCGTTGAACCTAGAAATGAACTCTAATAGGAATGATGAAAAACATGTCCTGATGCCTCCGTTGACCCGTTTCAGACGGACCCTCGCTAACGCACCACTTCGATGGGACGCTTCGGACAGATGACGCACTCGCCACCGCAGGCAAGTGTTTACACTTGTGTTCTTACGGCCATGTTTAGGCCTTCCCCTTCTTAGGAAGTTCAAGAACATTTAAAGATAACCAGACGTGAAATGATAGCGTCTGAGACCCCCCTTGACAGCTTAGACTTGACGACGAAGTCTAAGCGCAACAACAACAACTGACACCTTAGGGTTTTCCTTTGTGTGCGTGCGTGTGGACCACCTAGAAGAACAATTTCTTACTTGTCATGTCATGCCCTGTTACAAAAGCCTTCGGGCATTTCAAATGCTCCCCAAGCTAGAGGGAGTGATCTCTGTTACGGCTTCACCAACAGAATGTTCGTTGCTCACCAAGGGAGTGAGCGATACGCTACGGACCATGGGGATAGAGGCACTCGTCAATCTAGAGCGGGTGGACCTATGTTACAGTTTCACCTATGGGAAGCTCGGCACTCACCTAGCAGAGTGAGTGTCCCAACAGCCCGAGAGGATAGAGGCTCTCACCTAGCAGAGTGAGTGGTCCTATACAATGGTATAGATTCACCTATGGAACGTTTGTCGCTCACCTAGCAGAGTGAGAGATACGCTACCGACCGTGGGGATAGAGGCACTCACCTAGCAGTGTGAGTGGTCATATATTGTCTTGTCTTGAGTACTTGGGTTTTGGGGTAGGGTTGAACGATCGCTTGGGGAGAGGGTCTGTCCGCCCTTAAACCGTAAGGCGTGAACCCTTCGAGTCACACGTGTCTTGTCTTGTCTTGTCTTGTCCTGTCCCGTCTAGCTTTTTCCCATAGCCGGTAGCACACGCTACTGGTACTGCCTATCACATTTTACTTTCCAGTGCAGTTTTGCTTCTTGTACAGTGTAACTGTCATGTCATAACAACAGCACGTTAACGAACCAGTAAAATGTTGTTCTTAATTACCTACACTTGCAGTAGAGTCTAACCTTTTCTGTAGGCTTTACCTGACGTACAGTTCCTTTTCTCTTGGGTGCTGTACGTTAGGTGTTAAGCCAGAGTACGTGGACGAATCGGACATACCGGAGTACGTGGAGCCAGAGGACGACGACCCGGAGTACGTTCCAGACGAGGACCAGACCTAGAGGTCTTTTCCATCGCTGCTGTTCAGAGGTTACTACTTTTAGTTTACACTCTTTCGATAGTTTGTTACCGTGCTTAGGCTTCTCTTTTTAGACTTTTGTACTCACTAGATATTATCTCTTTATATTTATGAATGCAACTTTCTTTCTGTACTTTCTGTTGTTCCGAATTTTATAATTGCAAGAACCTGAAAATTTTAAAATGGTACCCCTACAGACGCTTATTGGGTCCGAGCTTCACAGCTCCGGCCCAAGTGGGCCTTAGTCACGTTTCGCCTCTGTAGTTTTGGGAAACGGGGCGTGACAAGACCAATTAGCTAGAGTCATCCCATTATACTACCAAGCCATTCTTCTTCTTGTTCTCCTTGTATTTCTTACCTTCTTTTACATGGGAGCCTTCCACTTTTCTTTGTTCTTTAGCATCAAGCAGCTATTCTTGATAAGTCCTGGCTTATTGCATTTTTAAAAAAGAGTATAGGTGTTAGAAGAATCAAATTTAGCTCTTTGGTTTAAAGTTACATTTGCAGAATAATTTTTGAAACTTACACGCCATGAGAGCCATGGATTCCATGTCCATATCTTCATCGAATTCTTCATTCTCTAATGAGGCTTTGAACGCGATGATTTCTACTTGGGCTCGGCTAGTGCCCCAAGAGCTTCCATTAATAGAGAGAAAATGGACCTCGCAAGGGAAAATGGAGTATGGACCCTAGTTCGAAATCCCCAAGTCAATTCGCGACTCCTTAGAATCCTACTCCATAAATTCTCAAGTAAGTCACACTAGGGATTAGTATCCACTAATAATCCCTCTCACCAAAGCCCGGGATGATTAAATCCAATAAACAATATCCGTATTACCACAAACTGGGAATAATCCCCTCTCACAAACCGGGAGTCTATTCTTACAAGAGAAAGAGAATGAAATTGAAGTACTCAATATGAAATAACACACAACACACAATACATATGCCTTGAATATAATTACTTAGAAATGAAGGATATGGAGTGTGTGAGATGTGTGCTCTTATTAGAGATATGGAGCACTTACTACTTGTCCAAAGAAGTGAAGCAATCAATGTTTAAAGATGCGAGCTTTGGAAGCATGAGGACAAGTGATGAAGATGAGAGATTGAGAGCATGAGACAGCTTTGAATGCACTTGAAAGAAATGGCTTCCAAGACATTACTAAAAAATTCTTTTCCTGGTGTTTTTTGAACATTACCCGATATTTAAAAATGCTGGAAAAAGTTGCCAGCGTTAAGCGAAACGCCGCGAAGACGCTGCCTAAAGGGGGCGCCGCTAAAAGAAAAGGCGGCGTTTCGGTGAAACATCGGAAAAAGTCCATCATTTGACGGTGTTTCGTGGAAACGCTGAGAAATACCAATGGTATTTACCAGCGTTTTTTTGAAACGTTGGGAAATGCCAATGGTATTTATAGGTGTTTCCTTAAAACATTGGGAAATTTCAATTTTTTATTAAAGATTATACCACCAGTTGGCCCCGCTGCACTTGGCTGTCACGCCATGCCTCTAGCCTGCTGTCGGCCGCCCAACACTGACGTTCGGCCCCACCATCGGCCGTCGGCCCTGCCACCGGTCGTCGGCCCTGCCACTCGGTGGCGGCAGTTGTCACCTTGCCCCCCACGGGCAGTACCGCTCCCGCCTGCCACAGTCAGGCGCGAGCTGTTGGCCACATGCCTATGGCAGACCGTGCAGCTGCCCACCGCTTGCTCCGCTAGTCATTATGTAAAACAAATTATATATGTGTTAGAATAATTGATATTTAAACTTATAGAAACTTTAATTTTTCACTATGTGGGACTAAACAAAAAGGTTATAACATAGAGAAACTATACTCTTTTTATATTGAACCCTAAACTTGTTTTGCATCTAACTTCTCATATATACATCCAAATTATGTGTTCTTTGTATCGCCACAAAGCTCTTGAAAAATTCTATCTAAACATATGAAATTCGGAATTCATTTTCAAGTAGTCAATTTTATAAAAATTATTTAAATTTTAAAGTGGTCAACTTCAAGTAGTCAATTTATTTCGATTTTTTAGCGCTTAGGCACGCAATCCTCATCGATTAATTATCAATCAACTTTAATAAAAATGCTAATTAATTTATTTAATGTGTTCTCTCCTACATTTCTCAGCTGAGCGAGAGTGAGCTCGAGGTCACCCATCTTTTTAATCTCTAAATTGGAAAATGAACATGAATGCAATCAACATGAGATCTTGCACCACAACGTTATTGTTATCTCCTACTGTGACGACCTTAAGATCGGCCCAGTCGATCTAGACCCTATGATCAAAGCCCAAGTACATAGCCTGTCGAATCACCTCAATGAGAACTAGCTCTGAGAAGAAGCTCGTCGAGGCTTAGATAAGCTCGAAGTGGCTCAGAGCAGCCTGCACCTTCAGAGCAGTAAACTTGTCAGCCAAAACAAAGAGAAGAGCCATCCGATTGATCGTACACGATCTATGCCAGCTCACCCCAAAGGTAGTCACCCTATAGGTAGCTTGCCTACCTCTCCACCCAGTAGAGGTCTGCCCAAGGATGGGCATGAGACGTCGGGCTCGGGCGACGAGCTCGGCGCAGGAGGGAGACGACCTTACATAAATATCACTGACAGTCTCACAATAGATAAGCCTAACAAAAGAGCACCTGGCCATTTCACCGCCTGACAGCTTGACAAAAGCATGCCTGACACTTGCGGCTCTGACAGCACGTTCGGCTCTGACATCCTCGGCGGAACCCTTGACACCCTAACACCACCAGCTCAACTAAAGGAACCGACTCCAACAACCTATAAATATCCCCTCGCCTCCAATAACAAAGGGGTTGGCTAATCAGTAAGAAACCCTAACACATCAATTTACATTCAAGGCATAATAACCTCCATATATTCAGGCCTTCCACTCAAGTTCATCACGCGGGTGCCGATCTGCCTCTGAGATCATCCATCGTGTCTGAAATTCTAAAAATAGTCATCAACTGACTTAAGCATCGGAGTGGCTCTCGGTTAACAGCCAACCGAACCTCTTTGACGTGTTGTTCTTCTTGTAGGAAGCTTGCACCAACTTCCAGCGATCGAAGTGACCTGTGGTGACCTTCACCAATCAATGAGCGATCTTCACCAAATGAAGGGTGACTTTGAGATCGTCCTCCTCAAAGTTCTCCTGAATGTGTGCTCTGAACACTTGTAATCATTGTAACAGTGATTCCAATTTCAATAAAAATTCAACGTTAGCAGATTTTGCCATGCAACATTTGGTGCATCTATAGGAAGACGGGTTACATCCATGGCAAACCCCATACAAATTCACCGTAGTCATCGTAGCGGTAAATAGTCAATGCTCGAGGAGGCCCCATCTCCTAGCAGGTGCCCCTAAAGGGATGCACCCCTTAAAGGGCCAGACGCTACCATCGAGGTCGCAGCCCATGGCATCTATCAAAGCTTTGAAACCTTTGACAAAGTAATGAATGACATGGTTGTGGCAAAATCTACGAGACGACCTCCAACATTATGACCCTCCAGACATATCAATGTGAGGAAGAACCTCCTCCCCGAATTCGATAAAGAAGAGGCCGCTCGAAGGAGGCGCTTCAATAAAGAGGAGTTAGCTGCTCTGCAGAGGCATCTCGATGATGAAGAGGCGACTGCTAGGCAGAGACAGTTTGACGAGGAGGAGGTCGCAATACAAAGACGTCTTGATGAAGAAGAAGCTACCCGACAGCAACATTATATCACCGCCGCGAGGGGGAGGATCCAGCAGGGGAGCATGGGAATCCCCTATGCACCGATCAAGATAATGCGGGAGAACATCCTGCAAGATCAAGCTGTGGAGAGCCACTCTCGTATAAGACTGCCAAGCCCAAAGCACGAAGGGCACCCCCATAAGGCAGAAGCACCCCAGAGCTGAGCGCCTCTCTACTAGGTGCAATGACCGGCGGGCGCAGAGTCACGAGCGAAGCCCGATCCGTAAGGCACATAGAAGCGACTCTCCTGAGTGTCGAGATGGCTCATCCGGGGGTTCCAACTATAGGCAAGAGCTCCGAGGCGGTCGGGACGCCGTACAAAGGTCACCTGCTAACCTGGAGGGTGATCTCAACCTGGATACCGAATGGTTTAAGCTACCCCAGCTTGAATTGTACGATGGTTCGAGCGATCCACTCGAACATGTACAACACTACAGGAGGGTAATGGAGATCCAAGGAGCGGACAACAAGCTCCTCTGCCGCCCTTCTAGACCACTCTGTAGAAGTCCACCGTGTAATAGTACAGTGACTTGCCCGACAGATCGATTGACTCCTTTGGCGATCTATCCCACAAATTTCGTCTAGAATTTTGAGTGGGGCAAAGAAGGAAGAAGGCCACTAACTATCGATTCATAGTGGTCCAGGAGGAATGGGAGACCCTCCGGAGGTTCCAGCCGTGCTTCAATGAATAGCGCCTTAGCGTGACGAGCTACGAAGATGAGCTCGCCATGGCAGCCTTCAAGAACGGGCTCACTAACTACGGTCTACACAAATCCTTGCTCCACTACCCGCCTGTAAGGATCGCCTTCCCCTTACAATACTAACAACACACACTAGAGGGGGGTGAAAAGTGTAATGGCAATAAAATTGTCCAGTTAAAATTTAACTTGCAAATGCGGAATTATAAATGCAAGAGGAATTAAAAAGGCACAATCAATCAAAACGCAAACACAAAGTTTTACCCTGGTACCCCAAACTTGGGTACATCCAGCCACACAAATATCCACTATATTCCCATACAGAGAAGTGAATACAAATCTCACAAGGAGATACCCCACAAAGAGGATTTATGCCCTACACAAGGACCCAACCAATCCTACACGAGGATCAAGACTCCCACACAGAGAGTCACTAACTCCCACTCAGAGAATTAGGGTTAGCCCTACACTAGGACACTAAACTCCCACAAAGAGAGTTACTCCCACAAAGAGAGTTATTCTCACAAAGCGAATATCCTAAGTCCCACAAAGAGACAACCTCCCACAAAGAGAGAAAGTTCTAATTCCCACAAAGAGAATTAGAGACACAAATTACACCAAGTATAGTAAATACTCTTACATATGCCTTGAGATGCTTACTCATAAATGGAAGCAAGGCATGGAAGAGGATCTCCAAGTGTTGAGATATGCTTGAGAGCACTTGGATGAATTCCTTTGAGCTGGACTTCAATGCATGAAGATGAATGAGATCTCTTGAGAGGGAATTGAGGGAGTTTGTGAGTTGCTTAAAGTTCTCTTGAGATATTCAATAGCATCAAGAAGAATAAGAGATGGCAGCACACTCATATATATATAGGAACCCTATATCAAACCCCAAAACCCAAGAAAACAGCCAAAGAATCAATTCTGCAACGGCTAGAAACGGGGCGAAAACGACATCAATAGTCGATTGATGATCAAAAGACAGTCGACTGATCAACGGCTAGAAAATATCCAATGGCTATAATCTGAGCCAGGACAGTCGACTGATGAAGTCGATACATTCGACTGTAAACAGGACAGGCGCCTGTTAATCCTTCAGCAGGCGACTGCTGCAGGGGATGGAATAAAACAGAGAGCTGTACTCTTTCTCCAGTTAAGCACACATGCGACTGATGTCAATAATACAGTCGACTGTCTATTAGTCAGGCGACTGTAAAACCTTAATCAGTCGTCTGCTGTATAAGATGGAGAAACAACAGAGAGATGCAGAGAATGCACTTACGTTATACGTGTGACTGTTGACCAATTTACAGGCGACTGTAAATATACAAGCGACTGTAAACTGACCAGTAGTCAACTGTACGCAAAGCTCAAGTTTCAGTCAATTGAAATGATGCTTGAGCTGTGCATATCAGGCGACTGTAGAAGGATCTACAGGCGACTGAAAATCACACAGTAGACCGTGTTTCCTTCCGCAGTCGACTGATGGAAAGCCAGAGACTCCAAATGAGTCTTTGGACAGAGTGACCCTATTTGGTTGGATTCTATGATAATACTAAGGCTCACTAAGATGGTTAGATGTATATGCATAAATGAGTAAACCATCTAACAAGGCATTACATTAATCCTAGACTCAAAAGAGAGAGAAAGCAGTAAAGTAAGTTACATGGATTACAATTCTTTCCTTAGAGTCTAAGTCTTCAATCTTGATGACTTGATTTCTCTCCATCATCTCCAAGCTTTGGCACTCCTAGAGTCCAAGCTTTGGCTCTTCTCCACTTTATGTCCATCCTTGCACCAAGTGATTAGTCTCCAAGAAAGATATTCTTGAAATAAATCTGAGAGACTAAAACATGAGAGTCATTAGCAACAACATAATGTTGTGATCATCATCAAAATAAGATTGGTATGAAACACCATTACTTAGCAATCTACCCCTTTTGATGATGACACACATTATGTAAAATACAAAGTATTAAAGCACAATGCTAATGAGCTCCCTCTACTTATATGCACCAAATAAACAATGAGCTACACAATAGTAAATACTCATTCCACCAAATAAGATCATGGTGACAAATAATAGGCATGGATTATATAAACCAATTGTAAACCAATTGTAAAATACAATTATCATGCAAACATGCAAGATTTATCTAATCCCATATATCTCTCCCCGTAGATATATCTCTCCCCATATGCATATGAATATATCTCCCCATATATATTTACATAATGCATATATCTCTCCCCCTTGACATCGTCAAAAAGGTGGATATCAAAAATATCCCCCTTAGTCAACTTAACCAAGATGTGACAATATGCAAGAAAAGAAATATATGTATGATACCAAATTGAAAAATTTAGTGGGTATCAATTCACTATCCCATGCTCCCCCTAGATCATAGAAATAGTCAATTTTTGACTTCTAGGATCTAACACCAATTATACAAATAATGGAGCCATGGGCCGAATGTGTATCAAAGCAATGGATATGGAAAAATCAAGCTTTACTGATACACAAAGAATATTGCCAAAACAAATATAACATGAAGTAAGTCGGCAATAAAAAATAGGTTTGGTTTGAGATCAAAAACAACCAAATGTGAATAATGATATCAAATAACCTCCGAAATGAGAGTTAAAATATGTCTTAAAATACTTTAAACATATAACATATTAACTCCCCCATTGACATACACATGGATCAAAAATGCATGCATTTCAATAAACCCCAAGGTCCTCATTTTCATGAAAAAGATAAGTTTAAAAATATTTTCAAAATCATGAAACACACACAAACAATGGGTATGCTAAAATTAAACAATCAAGCACAATACCCATGCAATATGCATATGTGTGAGGAACCTAAACATTAGGCAACCAACCCCAAAAGGAGTTTGATTTCATAATGTAATCACATGAGGTGATCACATCCCTAACTAGAGAGTTGATGTAGCTATCCCTCTCTTGCACACTAACCTTAGTGGGAATCCATAATCTCAAGGATTTCCTAGGCAAAGGTTTTGCCTTTGCAAGAGGGGAGGATGTGGCATGCTTAGGTGTAGAAACGAATTTCTTGGCATGCAAAGAATGATGATTTTGTTTCTTAGCAAAAAATGAATATTTTTCATTCTTCCTTATTACCTCGTGATCTACATGCTTCTTGTTGATGTTATTATTGTACAAGAAAGCATGGTGATTCTTCTTAGGTGCTTTAGCAATATTTCTTGTATTTGCACCATAAGAGGAATTAGATGTGGGTGTGGGTACCACATTTTGAATATAACCCAAACCTCCTTTATGATTTACCGGATGTTGTTTTTCCAACAAATCGTGGAGTGAATCCCTAGAATACACAAAGCTTATGAGCTTACGAGATTCCTCTTCACATTTCAACGTAAGTTGTTGAATGTGAGACTCTAAGCTAAGGTTTTGAGCAACAAGTTTTTCATTTGTAAGGCTCAATTCCTTAACTTGAGAGAGAAGTCTGTCTCTCTCACTAGTGTCATAAGCATGCATTTCATCATGAATTACACTAGAACTATCTAGTTCATGCAATCTACTCTTAGAAATCTTATATTTTGCTTTTAATCTCTTGTAAGAGTTGATTCACTTACTAGCCTTTTCAGAGACGAAGACAAAATTGTTCTTTAGCTCCTCATATGAGATCTTTTCTTCCTCGATCTCAACCTCATCATCATCCTTGCTAGAGCTTGATGATGACTTCTCCTCCGTAGCCATGAGGCACAAATCCTCATAGGAGTTGTAGGCATCGAGCCAAGAATCCAACTCTTCTTCATTTAAACGGGAGGGAATTGGAGTAGGACCATCAATGGCTACAAAGCATACGTGAGCATCCTCCTTTGCATCCTCTTCTTCGTTACTTGAAGTGTCCTCACTCGAATCATCAAAGGTCCCGTCAAGTCCCTTCTTGTGATTTTTGGACTTGGAATTTCCTTTCCAATACTTCTTCCCTTTACCCTTGTAAGTTTCTTTGTTGGGTTTGGAAGGGCATTCGGTGGACAAGTGACATTTTCCACTGCAAGTTTAACAAGTAGGAACCTTGTTAGAATTGGAGGCAACCTTTGACAAAGAATTACCTTGCTTGCATTTGAGGAATGCTTTGAATTGCTCGGCAAGCTCCTTAATTTATTCTCCACTTGCATCTTCTTGCTCATCTTCTTCACTAGGAGCTTCTCTATGGAATTTCCTCCTCCACTTGATTGGATCCTCCTTGGCATGGAATGCAACCCCCTTTTGCTTCTCCGGCTTCTCGGGCTTCGATGGTTGAATCTCCTTCTTGTGTTGAAGCTTCACTTCATACGCCATGATATTACCAATGCACTCCTCAACGGTGTATTTGGACGTGTCATATGACTCCAAAATTCTGTTGGCCTTTGACTCCTAACGAGGTGAGAAAGAGTCAAGGATCTTCTCTACACGATCCTCTTGGGAAATCATCTTCCCGAGTCCCTCCAAAGCGTTCACGATATCAGTGAATCTTGTGAACATCTCTGAAATGCTTTCACCTTCATACATCTTAAACATTTCATATTTAGATCTAAACACAGTTTGTTTAGATTTCTTTACCTTCGTAGTCCCTTCATGACAAATCTCCAAGGTATGCCAAATATCGTTGGCCGTTTTGCACATGGAGATGCGGTTGAACTCATTTGCTGAGAGAGCGCAATGTAATGCATTCATAGCCCTCGCATTGAACTTGATCGAGTCCTTCTCCGCCTTTGTCCTAGAAGCCGCAGGAGTAGTGGGCTTCTCAAATGGCACCTCCGTAATGTCCCATAGGTCTTGACCCTCTATGTAGATCATCATTCTGGTCTTCCAACTTGGGTAGTTGGTTCCGTTGAAGAGCAGGGGTCGAACGGTTGAATGACCTTCTCCATGAGACGCGGATGAGGCGTTGAATGCCATGGTTGTAGTATGCTATAACCTTGCTCTGATACCAATTGTAAGGATCGCCTTACCCTTGCAATACTAACAACACACACTAGGGGGGTGAATAGTGTAATGACAATAAAAATGTCCAATTAAAATTTAACTTGAAAATGCGGAATTATAAATGCAAGAGGAATTAAAAAGGCATAATCAATCCAAACACAAACACAAAGTTTTACCCTGATTCCCCAAACTTGGATACATCCAGCCACACCAATATCCACTATATTCCTACACAGAGAAGTGAATACAAATCTCACAAGGAGATACCCCATAAAGGGGATTTATGCCCTACACAAGGACCCAACCAATCCTACACGAGGATCACGACTCCCACACAGAGAGTCACTAACTCCCACTCAGAGAATTAGGGTTAGCCCTACACTAGGACACTAAACTCCCACAAAGAGAGTTACTCCCACAAAGAGAGTTATTCTCACAAAGAGAATATCCTAAGTCCCACAAAGAGACAACCTCCCACAAAGAGAGAAAGTTCTAATTCCCACAAAGAGAATTAAAGACACAAATTACACCAAGTATAGTAAATACTCTTACCTATGCCTTGAGATGCTTACTCATGAATGGATGCAAGGCATGGAAGAGGATCTCCAAGTGTTGAGATATGATTGAGAGCACTTGGATGAATTCCCTTGAGCTGGACTTCAATGCATGAAGATGAATGAGAGCTCTTGAGAGGGATTTGAGGGAGTTTGTGAGTTGCTTAAAGATCTCTTGAGATATTCAATAGCATCAAGAAGTATAAGAGATGGCAGCACACTCATATATATATGAACCCTATATCAAACCCCAAAACCCAAGAAAACAGCCAAAGAATCAATTCTGCAACGGCTAGAAACGGGGCGAAAACGACAGCAACAGTCGACTGATGATCAAAAGACAGTCGACTGATCAACGGCTAGAAAATATCCAACGGCTATAACCTGAGCCAGGACAGTCGACTGATGAAGTCGAAACAATCGACTGTAAAAAGGACAGGCGCCTGTTAATCCTTCAGCAGGCGACTGCTGCAGGGGATGGAATAAAACAGAGAGCTGCACTCTTTCTCCAGTTAAGCACACTGGTGACTGATGTCAATAATACAGGCGACTGTCTATTAGTCAGGCGACTGTAAAACCTTAATCAGTCGTCTGCTGTATAAGATGGAGAAACAACAAAGAGATGCAGAGAATGCACTTACGCTATACAGGTGACTGATGACCAATCTACAGGCAACTATAAATCTACTAGCGACTGTAAACTGACCAGTAGTCGACTGAGACTCATTTGTAGTCTCTGGCTTTCCATCAGTCGCTTGCTGAAGGATCTACAGGCGACTGAAAATCACCCAGTCGACTGTGTTTCCTTCAGCAGGCGACTGATGGAAAGCCAGAGTCTCCAAATGAGTCTTTGGACAGAGTGAACCTATTGGGTTGGATTCTATGATAATACTAAGGCTCACTAAGATGGTTAGATGCATATGCATGAATGAGTAAACCATCTAACAAGGCATTACATTAATCCTAGACTCAAAAGAGAGAGAAAGCAATAAAGTAAATTACATGGATTACAATGCTTTCCTTAGAGTCTAAGTCTTCAATCTTGATGCCTTGATTGCTCTCCATCATCTCCAAGCTTTGTTACTCCTTGAGTCCAAGCTTTAGCTCTTCTCCACTTGATGTCCATCCTTACACCAAGTGATTAGTCTCCAAGAAAGATATTCTTGAAATAAAATTAAGAGACTAAAACATGAGAGTAATTAGCAACAACATAATGTTTTGATCATCATCAAAATAAGATATGTATGAAACACCAATACTCAACACCGCCAATGGACCTCGACGCTCTCTTCTCCAGAGCGGACAAGTTCATGCTCAGTGAGGATTCGTTGGGGACGAAGAAGGTAGTCACCCCAACCGAGCGTCCTCGAGCTGAACCCCGGCCTCTACCTAGGCCAAGGCAGGATGCCCGTCTCCGAGGGAAAGATCAAGATTGCCCCCAAAGGCATGACCAGGGAGGCCCTGAGGGTAGGATCACCCCGGACCTCTAAGGGGGTTCCTCGCTCCAAGGAACCCCAATCCGAGGAATGGACCTGAAAGAGTGCTGGAGGATGTAGTGCCCTGTGAAGCTACTGCACATGTACTAGAGGGGGGTGAATAGTACTTTAAAATAATCAAGATAGTTATTCCTAATATTATTATGCAAGAAACAAACGACAATGCGGAATAAACAACAATCAACAAGAAATAGACAAACACAAACAAAGCATGTAACGGGTTCGGATCCGCCCAAGTCTCCCCAACTTGTTCCCGGTGATCCTACCTCCCAACCACCCGGATCCCCTCCGGATACTTGAGTTAGAAACCCTAACTCAAGATTTTGCACTATGAAATTCTTGTGAAAAACCTTCACAAGACCAAATCATACACAAAGTAAATGTAACTCCCACAACCCGGGATCACAACCTCTCTCACAACCGAGAGACACAATTGCAATATCAATTGAAATGAAATATGAAACACTTACCACAAAATCCTATGCCTTGAGTATACTTACCAAATTAGGGCAAAGATGGATTTTGGGGAAGAAGATGTCACCAAACCCTAGCTCCAAGAAGATGACCAGCAATGGAAGCCTAGGGTGGAGTTGATGACCTTGATTCAAGCTCCTTGGCTTGGAAGGCTCACAATCAATGAATCTCTCTTTGGAAATAAGAGTGAGAGAGAGATTCTAGTGAGGAAGAGAGAGCTTAGGCATTGAGTTTAATGGCTCCTCTTTGATTCTCAAATATCTCAAATGATCAGCCTTGATATCCTTGAAGAAGCCCTTCAAGTATATATAGGATAGAGAGGAGAGAGGAGAGAAAATCGTGCAATAAATGCTCCAACGGCTCTATTCTGAAGCAGATTAGTCAGTCTAAGAAGGATCACTGACCGACTAGTTCATCAACTAGTCGGTCGGTGATTCAACATGAACCGACTAACAGCTCGACAGCCAAAAGAGATTGTTCCAGGCAATATGAACTAGTCGGTCTAAGAAGACTTGCCAACCGACTAGATCATCATCTAGTCGATCGGTGAGTGTTCTTTGACCGACTAAGAGAGAAAAACAATAGGCTGGAAACAAAGACAGCTAGTCGGTTTAAGAACAACTTCCAACCGACTAGTTTCTCAACTAGTCGGTCGGTCGTTGTGCTTTGACCGACTAATTGTAAACAGTAGCTCAGGTTGAAATCAGGCAATGATAACTAGTCGGTCTGAGAAGGATTCCTAACCTACTAGATCGTCATCTAGTTTGTCTGACTCTTCTTTGACCGACTAATTGATCAACAGGGAATGAGCTGAAATGAGCAAGGCATTCTAGTCGGTTCAAGAGGAATTGCCGACCAACTAGATCGTCATCTAGTCGGTTGGTTCTTCTACTTGAACCAACTAACATGCACTAGAAGCCGAGGGAAGAAGCGATAGGCTTTGAGAAAGTTTCTAATGGCTTATATGATAATCATAGCTCTAAGATATGAGCGAAATGAAGATTATAATGTAAGTCCTACTCAAGGCTTAACATTCTATTCTATGAAGCTAGAAGACAATAAATAAAACATGACGAACCGTCTTCAAAGCTTCAATCTTCACTCTTGACTTCAATAATACTCCTTGAGTTTCAACGAAGCTTTAGGCACACGATCACGTGTATTGAGAAGTCTTGAGACGTCGCTTTTGATGTACGTATTCTTTTGGCGACGATCTCCATAACTGCGCTCACAGACAGTTAGTTCACAATATTTATGTTTGCTCATCATCCAAAACCAAATCCGGTGAATCAATACTCAACAAAGGAGGCGCATTATACAAGGCTCAATGCCCCCTAGCTGAAGTGATGGCCACGGACAAGATGAACAGGTTTCTCAGAGATCCACCCCTGGAGATGAGGGCAAAGCCGAACTCGTACAATGCGCAGAGGTACAGTCGGTGCCACCGTGACCACGGCCACGACACCGACGAGGGCTTTGTTCTGAAGAAGGACATAGAACGGCTAATCCATGATTGCCATCTTCAGAGGTTCGTCGATCAAAGAGGCCAAAGGAGAGAAGGGCAAACTCATGCAGAACCTCCCCAGCCGTCCTTGGACCAGGACGCCAAACAAGCCACCCATTCTATTACTGGTCCGGTCATGCGCATAGATGTGATATGCAGTGGGCCGGCCTCGGACGAAACCTCTGCATCGCAAAGAAAGAGTTATGCATGGTAGGTCATAATGCCAGGAGCTGGCATAGGAGTGAAGCGAAGAAGGGTAGATCCACCCCCTATCTCCTTCTCCGACGACAACCTAGAGGAGATCGAGCTTCCACATGATGACGCCATCGTTATCGAAGCACTCATCGGGCCAGCAATTATGAGCAGACTCTTGGTCGACACTGGCAGCTCGTGCGACATACTGTTTTTGTCAACGATCCAGAAAATGGGATTGGGCCAGGCAGACTTGAAACCATGCTTGGGCCCGATTGTCGGCATCACTGGCCATTCAGTGCCCATTGTCGAAACGTTCTATCTACCCATCACCATGGGGAGAGGCCGAGGATTGTCACGCGAATGACACAGTTCGTCATCATCAACATCCCCTCAGTATACAAGTGCTTCATAGGGCGACCTTACATGACCACTGTCGAAGCTCTCCCCTCGCTGCTACACCAAATGATAAAGTTCCAGACTCCGTATGGGGTTGGACAAGTGCGAGGAAGCCAGATGATCTCGCAAAGCTGCTACATCGGCTCCACCAAACACAAGCAGTCAGAGCAATCCCTGTCGATCGAACTCCTTGACGGTCGGGAGGATTTTTCTCATCAACGACCAACTCTAGTGGATGGTGTAAAGGAGGTGCTACTGACATTGGAAGCAAACAGAACTGTGTCGATCGGCACGAAGTTAACTGTGAAGCTGAAGGCAGGGCTGGTCGACCTTGTCAAGGTGAATGCTAATATCTTCGCATGGTCGCCATCAGACATACCTGGAGTCGACAAGGCGGTGATTACCCATGAGCTACACATCGACCCCAAAGCTCGCCCTATGCGACAGAAGAAGCAGAGCGCTGGGGGAAAGAAAGTGCCGGCAGCGGGCGAAGAAGTGGAGCGGCTCCTTGAAGCTGGATTCATTAGAGAGGTGAGGTATCATGACTGGCTCGCTAATGTGTTGATGGTAAAGAAGTCCAGTAGCAAATGGTGAATGTGTATGGACTTTACGACCTCAACAAAGTCTGCTCAAAGGATTGCTTTCCACTGCCAAGGATCGACCACCTGGTGGACAATGTCTCATGGTATGAACTTCTAACTTTTCTAGATGCCTTTTCAGGCACCACCAAATACAGATGGCGACCCATGATGAGGAGAAGACGGCATTCATCATAGACTGGGGGACATTCTGCTACCCCAAAATTCCGTTCGGACTCAAGAACACCGAAGTGATCTACAAACAGATGGTCGACAAAATCTTCCATCCACATGTTGGCAGGAATCTAGAGGTTTACATCGACAACATGTTAGTGAAATCAAAGAAGGCCGAAAATCATCTCGTCGACCTAGAGGAGATGTTCCAAAAGGTGCGACATGATAACCTACGGCTTAACCCAGCCAAGTGCATATTTGGCGCCGAGTCGGGGAAGTTCCTTGGCTTCATGATCACCAAGCGAGGAATTGAGGCCAACCTCAACAACATCGCCGCCCTTACAAATATGACGGAGCCAATAATGATCCGGGACATGCAGAGGCTGAATTGACAGATCTCCGTACTGGGAAGATTCATATCGAAGTCTGTGGAGAGGTCTCTTCCATTCTTAAAGTTTCTTCGAAAAGCCCTTGCTGAGAGGAAGGGTGCGAGGAAGGCAGTGGAGTAGGATGACTCCTGTGTAAGAGCGTTCGACAAGCTGAAGGCCCACCTGTAAAGCCTGTTGCTGCTCACAATGCCCGATGAAGTCGAGCAACTCTGCCTCTACCACGACATGAAGCTGTAAGCTTGGTCCTAGTGAAGTATAATGGGGGCATCCAGAGACCGGTCTACTATGCCAATCAAGTTCTCCGAGACGCGGAGTCTCGCTATAACCTCATCGAGAAGATCACATACTACCTTGTTCTGACCATAAGGAAGCTCCGACCCTACTTCGAGGCACACACCATTGTCGTCTACACCAACTTTCCACTTGAAAAGAACTTGAGGAGGCTGGAAAGATCAGGCCGAATGCAAAATTAGAGCATCGAGCTCAGCGAGTTCGACATCATCTACAAACCAAGGGCAACGATCAAAGGGCAAGCACTAGCATACTTCATGGCAAAGTGCACTATGGAAGAGAATGATGAACCTTCGCCCAACAGCCACCTGAATGTGAAACTGTAGTAGTTCGCCTGTGACAGTCCTTCTCCATCAACCAGTCCGACGGTGAGCAATGGGTCGTCCACGTTGACGGATCGACCACAACATCAAGAAACAGAGCCGGCATTGTAATAGAGACTCCAGAGGGGAGCCTATTAGGGTATGCACTCTGCTTTAACTTCTTGGCAACCAACAATATGGCAGAGTAGGAGGCCACCCTTAACGGCCTAAAGCTTTGCCGAGCACTTGGAGCGACAAATGTGCTACTGATTAGCGATTCAAGGCTAGTCGTTCAGCAAATTTAGGGAAGCTTCGAGGAAATGGAGGAACTGATGAAGCGGTACCTGAAGTACGCCTGGGCCGAACTCCTCAAATTTAGGAAAGCGACGGTCCAACATCTACCAAGGTCGAACAACCTCCAGGCCGACGCCCTCTCAAAGCTGGCTTTGTCTTCTCTGGCAGAGATTCGAAAAGCCATCTACATTTAACACTTACTCACACCCATCATTGAGGAGGGCGAACTAATGTGCATCGACCAAGAGCGATCGTGGATGAGCCCGATCATCGCCTACCTGAAGACCTGAGCCCTACCAAAAGATAGGCTAGGGGCACGAAAGACCGAGAGACGGGCTTTGTCGGTCATGATTTTCGGCGACGCACTCTACTGAAAGCATCGTATGAAGAATGAAGTATCACCCTATTTAAAGTGCCTTGGGCCTAGAAGAGCTGAGGAATTCATCCGCAAAATAAATGAAGGATCTGCAGTAATCATCATAGTGGCCACACCCTGGCACATAAGATAGTCTGACAGGGCTACTATTGGCCGACCATGCTGAAGGATACGATTGACTTCGTCAAGCAGTGCGAGGAATGCCAGAAATTCTTCAAGCATACAAAGGCTCCTTATGCCAACCTAAATGCAATTCTCAGCCCAGTCCCATTTGCCTAGTGGGGCCTCGACATCCTTGGACCATTCCCAATGGCAACAGGAGGAAGGAAGTTCCTAGTTGTCGCCGTCGACCACTTCACCAAGTGGATCAAAGCGGAGCCCCTAGCGTGCATTACCTCAAAGGACATGAATAACTTTGTCTAGAAGTCTATCATATGTCACTTCGGGATACCCCGCTCCATTGTGACGGACAACTGGACGCAGTTCGACTCCACGGACTTCAGAAAGTTCTGTTCAGATTGGGGCGTTAACCTTCACTTCACCTCCGTAGTGCACCTGCGATGCAATTGCATGGCCGAGGCAGTGAACAAATGCATCCTTGGACCCTTGAAGAAGAAGGCCAGCAATGCCCCTGGATCTTGGCCTGACGAGCTACCCGCCATCTTTTCGTCTTACTGATCGACCTAGAATTAACTCTGAAATGAAGTCGTTTAACCGTAAGCACACGGTATAGTTGTAAGCAGGTATCGAACACGGAAAAGCGGTGCTATGCTACCTATCTACTACTAGGTTGAGTTAGACTTGCAGATTTATTGGTGGATGTGGAATATGGAGTGTCGTAATTGTGATGGATGCGAAGGTCATGTCACTTGATGTCGCAAACAAAGGACTCTATACAAAGAAAAGAATAAAATATAAAATACTAGGGCTTTAGGACACACCACTAGGACCGTCGGATGTCGATGCTAGGCTAGAAATCTTACGCTGCATTGGTTTTATTGGGGATTGTAGCATCTAGAAAGTGAATTCATGCGTCTAGGCATCATGAATCTAGCATACTGTATTCACCCCACTTGCACGATAGATGCATACGGTATGTGCATTAAGGATCAACAATAATCTCACCACTCGCGTGGTTTGAATGCTCTCAACTCATACCACTCTCGTGGAGGAGAGCTTCGAGGTATTTTGGTGGCTCTTATGAAGCAATGTCGGTAGCCGTCAATTAGTGGTATAGTTCGTCGGTGGATCCCATCAATGTGTGAGCCGGGCATGGTCACGACCCTTGGTTGAATCCACTAACTCCCTAAATTAAATCCGTAGGATACTCCTTAAGCAAATCGATTCCACCGACCGTAGGCACGATCTCTGTACGAGTTCTCCTAGGGGTTTTGCTAGATCAACCAAAATACAACCCCTTTTATATCCAACACATCATAAAAATCCTTATCGTTGCATCTAAATCCTAAAATCCTAGGGCTAATCCAGTAGCCCTAGAAAAGATTATTCAAGCATAGCAAACATTATGAAAACAATAGAGATCATTGCTAGCATCATAGAAAAACAATAAGAAGAACTAAAATAAAATTAAAGATATAAAATAATTAGTTTGATACAAGAGAAGGGGCCTATGGCGTAGCTTAACTCCCAAAAGATCGTCTCCAAAACTTCTTAGAACTCTCTAAAAACTCGTTAAAAGTCCCCAAGGTTCCCCCTCTAATGACGGCTATAATTCATATATATAGTCCCCCTCAAAACCTTAGCAAATAACCAAAGAAACCCTCTGAAATTCGTGCCCAAACCCAATTATGGCCGTAACTTAAGTTTTGAGCCCACTCTGACTCGGTCGAGCAGCCCACGCTGCTCGGTTGAGTAGCGATTTCAGCACTGCAGCGTCAACTTACAGAAATTTCCCAGATTTCATCCGACCTAAGATTGACGCGTTCTTGGCGACGTTGGAACCATCATGAAATCTTCTATCCATAACAAAATATGAGAAAAATACTTTTCTCACTGGAATGATAACAGATTTCAAAAGAGTGATATGATGTCTGAAAATCTGGGCGCTTGCCTTACTCGACCGAGTAGCCTTCGTGCTCGGTCTAGTAGCCCGCCTGCTCGATCGAGTCGTCAGTGGGTCTGAGCTTATCCTCAAATTGGTGTTCTGTCTACTTGGGTCAAGTATGTCCTGCTCGGTCGAGTCGTCAGGAAGCCTGGATTCTTCGTCCAAAAACTTGCTCTGCCTGATCGGGTCGAGTAGGTACTACTCGGTCGAATATGTGTCTGCTGGAGGAAGCTCGAAGTTGGGATGACTCGGGTCGAGTCACCTCTCTGCTCGATCGAGTGGCTCATACACATCTCTTGGCTGAATCTGCGTGTTAGCTCGACCGAGCAGCAGAATGCTGCTCGGGTCGAGTTACCTGGGAAAGTGGCCTAGTTACCTCTTGGCGTCTTCTTTCTCTTTCTCTTCATCCTTTCTTCTGCTAGTCTTCTTCTTTGGCACCTCAAGCATGTCATCATGAGTCTCCTTGGTGATCTCATGTCACCGTTCGTCTTATTGACTCCAAATTGCTCCAATATCGCTCCAAATCCCTGAAATGGGCATAAATGCTTTGAAAGTCATATTGTTCCAAATAATAGCGTAAAAGCGTATAAAATAGGGATTTGGGGGGTGAACTGTGTCCTGAAAATATGCGATAAATCATGTAAAATAAGATCATATCTAAATCTTTCAAGCTTACCTCTTACTCATCCTCAAGGAAGACGAATACGAAGCTTACCAAGAGGTAAAAATAAGAAAATGAAAAAGAATACGAAGAAAAAAGGGTCACTAGATTATTCTCTCAGATCTTATGACATTCACCACACAACACAACGACTCAAAATGTAAATCACACACTACCATAGAGATTTCATACCTTATATAAACGAAGTACTTGAGAGTCAAGAATGAAAGAAAGGGGTCTCTCTAGTATTCATACATTTTGTCTATATCAACATCCTTTGTTTCATAGCATCGAATATGCATAACATTGGCGACACACTTTTCAATCAAAAGATATAACTGAATCATGAAAATTCATACAAGGCATGAAATAAAGAATATAATAAAAATCAAGACATACACATCCTTATATCAAATCATAACTAAATTGTTTCGTTAAGTTTTAGCATTATCAAACTTTCCCGTTCGTGCACAACTCCACTCTAATGTCATGCTCACTCATGTGGTCAAAAGATTTCTCCACCCAAGCTTGAATTGAGGCGTTGCTTCCAAAGAAGTATTTGTGGATTTGGAATTTTGTTTTGGTTTTACCAATAGTATATGTATTGCTCCAAGTAATGAAAATTAAGCTCTTCTTTGAATTTTGAGCTTTTTTTCTTTTTTTTTATTTTTGGATTTTAGTAGGAGCAATAGTATTTGTATTTTTAGGTTTTGGCCCCTTTTTGGCTTTTTGGACTTTTTGGTGCAAGCTTTTCTGTTGTATGGAATTTTTGGAAATGGACGTGGTAGGAATAGCTTTGGGTAGTGAAATCGAGTGACATGTAGAGAATATAAGATATATGTGGAGAAGGAATAGATGTAACGCTCGGTTCACTCAAAAGTGTGTACAAATGGTTCTATAAAATAATACATCAACTAAACTCGTATAATAGCACGGGTATCCTTAATCATATCAATGAATAGTAAATTCAAGCAGTAATATTTCAATTATAGCAAGCATGCAATGAGAATGCGAATAAGAGATGAAAGCAAAACTTCAGATATACTAATGATGCTTGAATCTTGGTGTATTTCCAATGAAAGCATACTAAATACTACTCCACATATTAAGTTTCAATAAGCTTCAGGCATTCGCCCTAGAGAGATCATCAAAAGAATATTTTCAAGTACTTATAAGGATTAGGATTGTGAAATTCTCTAAGTAGCATGGCATGAAAAATAAGCGTTGTGAGAAAGGTAAAAGCATAAGATAAAACATCACATGGAATTCAAATAACAAAAGAAAGAAAAGAAAATAGAGAAATAAAAGAAAAACAAGCACACAATATGATGCATGAACACACATAAAAGGAAAATAAGATGGAAAAATTGAAACGATGATGCAAAAATTTGAAATTTTTTAAGAATCCCCTAAAATAAAAGTAAAATATGCAACTAATGCAACTAAATGGCATGGAAATGCACTTCCCCAAGCCTAAACTTCACATTGTCCTTAATGTGATCATAATGGAAGAATATGAGGAACAATGATAATAATAAGGGGGGTGAATGAAAAATGATGAAATGAATGACAAGAAATCCTAATGCAACTACATGCATATGCAATGATGCATGAGAGTACCTTCTCCCAAGCTTATACCAGACAATCCTATTCAAATGACTTAATCAAAAATGTCACGGCTTCGATAAGAGGGATCAAATCAAACGAATAAGAAAGTAAGATTTCATTTGAAATAAATACTCGGTGGTGGTGAGCAAAATGGTGGGACATATCAAAATATGAAGAGGGCAATTAATATATATAATGGGTTCGGGGTGCAAAATATTTTTCTTGCCGTCATATAAGGTGATATTTATTCAAGCAAATCTATATGCTCATCTCGTTGGCGAGATGGTTCGTGTTTATTTAAAGAATAAAATACTACACTACAGGATTGATATCACCTATAGAAAAAAGGCAGAGCCAGTATCTGCATCGGTGCATCCAGCTATCCTATCATCACCTTCTATGGCTCTGCCAGCTGTGTGTAGCAACTAACGCCAACGAAATCCAGTGATGCATCCCCTAGCATCCTAGCAAGCGTCCACCTGTATCCTGCGAAGAATGGAATGCATCAGTCCATTGTGAAAGATTTTTTCCCTGAACAAATGTTTCCTAAAGAGGGTCATCAACATAAATATTTAAATTTAAGGATTATTGACAACACTTCCCTGGAAATAAACCTCTACTCTCAAGTACCATGTCCTCTCTCTCCTCGGTGTCCTCTCTAAGATCCTCAGGTATATCCTGATCAGATGCATATATCACCTCATCAGGTGACTCTTCGTCATGCTCGTCAAGTTCTTCAAGCAAGGACACGTTCAAGCATACCTCTGGTCCATAATTGTAAGTGTCCTTCAATAGGTATGACGTGTCAATATGATCTGAATCAAAATAAATATCAAATGGGATACAGGATTCAGAAATGGAGTGGGTAAAGAGGTCTCCCTGAGTGGGAGCTGTAAGCTCTGGTGGGTGGTCCTCTAAGGGGTGCTCAGCCTCTGTAGAAGGTGGGGGTGGCTACGGTAGCTCGAATGAAGGGGCACAATTCGGGCTCCATCTGTGTGCAGATGTCATCGTCACAAGTCACGTCCTGCTCGATGGTCTGCTCCGCTACTGTAGGCACGACCTCCTTAATGATATCCTCTGATGGTATAAGCTGCTCTGACTCATGTGGGTGGCAATGGGAGGCGACATCGGTATGAGCTGGCTCTGCAGTGCTAGGTGCCGATGTCTCGTCTGGAGTGGGAATATTGAAGCGCATAATACCTCCCCCAAGCTGAACATGAATATCCTCCTTGATGGTACCTACAGCAGACACATAACTCATAATAAAATTGACGAGTTCACAATATTCTGAATCACCTGCCTCGACGGCTAATGAGCCAGAAGATTGAGCTGCGTCCAATAAGCTCTCTAAAGCTACTGCATATCTCAAGTCCTCGAAGGTTGTCAGATGCATCCTCCTCAAGAATTTTAATGAGGGTCCCTGCAATCCTCCAGTAAAGAGAGGAAGTAGCTTGAAACCATCCCATACAAAGTCTGACTCCATTTAGTTCCTATCTGTAATGACCCCAAAATTCGCATACATGTATTAATACGTATTTTTGAGCGTATATATGTGGGTATAAATTTTGCGGAATCCTTATGTATTTTATTTAATTTTGTCAATCTAAAAATTATTTTTAAATAATTTAGTATGACATATGATTTTATTTAAATAAAGTATATTATTGGAATACTAATGTCTTGATGAGTATTAAGTATTGTTTGTGTATTAATGGGTATAGTTATTTTTCTAAAATCAAAATCCTAATTTTTCCTAAGGGACACCTCCACCTTTGATGTGTCAAGATATCCTTGATCCTTACCTAACCCAAGGCTTGGAGGCATGCTTAGAGGATTTAGGGAGATGAGGTGGCTACTTTAGGAATTAGAAAGAAAGGTTTCATTCACTCACTCTCTCCCAAAGATCAGGCCGAATTCATCCCTGCCCCTTACTCACTCTTAGACATTAGGGAGGCTGAGTACCCGAAGGGCAACGCCACCATCAATCTGCACACCCCCGAAGCATCCCTGTCGTCGTTTGGTCACTGTTGCTCATTCTGGAAGCTTGTGGAGGAGAAGAGGAAGAAGGAGGATGGCTTGAAGGAGGAGCCATAGGGATTTGGGCTACCCCTTGTCTCTCATCACCCCTGAGGTAGGATTCCATCTCCAACTAGTATTAGAGTTGCATGCTTAGTTTCATGGTTGTTGTTGTTGTTGTTTTACCTTTTCTTATGTTAATCCTGAGTTTTGTATGGTTGTGTACGGTGAGCAATCCTAAGTTTGTATGGTTGTGTGCGGTGATCAATCCTGAGTTTGTATGGTTGTGTGCGATGAGCAATCCTGAGTTTTGTATAGTTATGTGCGGTGAGCAATCCTGAGTTTGTATGGTTGTGCGCGGTGAGCAATCCTGAGCTTTGGGTGGTTGTGTACGGTGAGCAATTCTGGACAGATTGACATACTGATTGTTCTGCTTAGTCCTTCTAATCTAGACTTGAGTTCGCCCTGAAACTTTTATGGCCTAAAGATTTGACTGTTACCTATAACTTTCATGTTTAGAACATTTTTTAATTCAGATTACAATTAAAAGTAAAAATTCCATCTTTACAACATGTCAGAATTTCATCGAGTCTGGACACAGTTTGGCAAAACGTAGATCAGTCCATGTACATTCCATAGAAATTGATGATCTTTGTCTCGTTGGAAAGATAACAACTTATTCTACAACTTTCCCTGTGTGCACATTTTCGAAATTCTAACTGTAACATGTCCTAAACAAGCAATCTTTGCAGCTCTTAAAATCTGTCTGAAAAACAGATTCGTCAGGTCTTACCAAACAATTCAGCATAAATCACCCAGTACATATATCTGCCTGAAAATTTATAGGTGAATCCAGCACAACTATATCAACAACTTTCATTTATATTGTATGTGCATGTTTGATACAAAATTATGGAGAAACGTGCTTCTTAATCTGACTGTTCTATTTTTCCAGCAAGCTGAAAGATTTGAATGTTGTTTTAAGTTCTTTTGAGGTTAATCTTGCCATTAATGTTCTTAATTGTTGTTGTTATATGGTAAGATGTGGTTTATGTTCTTGACACATGCAAAATGATGATATGAATATGGTTGTAAGTTCCATGAATATTATATAAAATGAGAAAGGGAATGCACAAGACGATGCATGTCCCAAATATATGATGAAATATGGAAAGAAAAGAAATGGAAGGTATTATGTTTCATGAAAATGAATAAGTCCTCTTAAAGGAGGATGACATGGGGTTTGGGGGAAACACGGGTAAATTATAGGAGTTAAGGAGCAGACAGATGATATGAATTCTCACCCGCTGTATCACTCCCGGAAGGGCGAGTTGAAAGGGTTGGAGAGGCCGCTGGTGTACTCGTGATGCACCATGACGGTAAGTGATGGTTTTCTCCGTTTGTCTGACAGAAAAACCGAGTTGGTCTATCTCCAGTACCTTGCTATGTTCGTGTACGGAGTTGCGAGAGGCCCCCTCCGGTGCTCATGTTGCTGGTTGGGGTACCACTTTTTCACTCACCCTGGATGAAGTCTGCCTCCTTAAGGTCCTATGATTTATCCTGGTTCCAAAATGCTAACCAATGAATTAATTATTAACCCTCATTATTCTTGTAGCAATGGTAAATGTATATGTTGTTTATTTGTGTTTCTTTACTGTGGTTCTTTTATGTTGTATACCATTGTTGTACACCTTGCCTATTGCACGTGCATGCTTTCACATGTACATAACTATAGTTGTTACTTCCTTTACTACAGTAGCAGTTTATTCCATGACATACACTCTGCCTGCTCACGTGCACCCTTTCCACACTTCATGTAAGGACTAGTTGAGATGTGGAATTCCTACTAGGTCATGCGTTGACGTGCCCCACCGTTGACTTTTCAAGTGTTGGTGATGGAGTTGGTTGATGGCTAGGAGGTGGAGCAGTGGAGTTCTGTGGATGAATTAGGTTGGGATGGCAAGGGGTGAGGAGAGGGTGTTTGTACTTTTGGGATTTTGTTTGGGCAGTGACGAGATGATAATGATGGATGTATGTATAGATGATAATGTATAAGATATCAGTCTTTTCTTTAGGATTAGTTGTTGTACAGTTTCCCTCAGTGCTTTGGGAACATTACAGGTACTACCCCAGCAGTGCGCAGTGGACCTGCTGCTTGTGTTTTTAATTTGGTATTTCCTTCGTAACACTCACTGCTTGGGAATACTTGATACGGATTCGTACTTATCGGTTATCCCGGGGAGCGGGGTGTTACAGTGGTGGCCCATGCAGGTCTCCGCGCTGCGACTGTGTAAGGGTAGTGCATGTAGTGTTCCAGAGGTAGTTTGGTCTTAAGGTGTGTAGGAGTTCTGCCTTAAGATAGAGCCCTGATATCAGAAGTTTTACGTATATAGCCCTAAGGATAGACACTAGACTGTTGATTGAGTAAGAATGTGTGCATTTATCTATGTGTGTATATATGTGAACTTATACGTCTGTAGCTCTATAAGTGTGGAATATGGCTTGTTGAGCATATTGAGATGATATACTTATGTGCATATGATTATGGTATATGCACGAATGATTGTATGGCTATTTGATTGTATTTAAAGTATATGTGTTAATATATGGTTGACTTATGAGTACTGTGTATAATTGGGTTACATACATGATTGAGGTGCATGTAGTGTATAGATGTACTATGTAGTGGCTATATACTATACGTGATGTATACACATGTAGAGTGTGCTGATGCATGTGTGGATCCTTGAGTTCCACACATGTATGTGTGGCTATGTCTTAAGAGTATTAGTGTTATGTATTGATGAGTATATGATACATGTATGGATGTAAGATGGTAGGCTTACACTTGTGGATGGACTGATATATTATTGTATGGCAATCTATGTGTATTGGTATTGATATGTAAGACTTTGTGTGATGATACATCTGTGAATATTGGATGGATATTAGGAGACATACATGATTGTATGTCTGCGTATAGAGGTGCATGTGTTTATGAGTTAATATATGGTAGCCCATGAGGAGTGTGTATCATGGAATTATATAGTTGATTGAGCTCTAGGCAATGTATAGATATGGCATGTCGTATGTATTTGTAATATGTGGTGTATATGTACATGCTACTTGTGTAGATCCATGTGCATATCTTTGTGTTCCGCTCAGGTATGAGTGGACACGCCCTAGGTGTATTATTGTTGTGTCTTTGATATATATATATGGAAGATATATATGGTTGCATATCTAGTTGTAAGCGGATACGCTTACACCGGTGTTTGGATAGATATATCATTAGGTGAGTATCTGTGTGTTTTAATATTGTTGTATGAGACTTTATGTGGTGACATGTATATGTGTTCATAGATATATGCTAGGAGACATACATGGTTATATGTCCTCATCTATATAATGAGATGCACGTGTATGTGTGTACAGTACCATGAATGTGTGCATTGTGAAATGGTACAAGTGTTGATATATGAATGTGTGTATATATAAGTTTGGGGTAGATTAACCATATATAACTATATTCACCCATAGCTATGTCCTGAGTTGGAAAGTCCGAGGACGGACTTTATTTTAAGGTGGGTAGGATGTAATGACCCCAAAATTCACATACGTGTATTAATACGTATTTTTGAGCGTATATATATATGCGTATAAATTTTGCGGAATCCTTATGCATTTTATTTAATTTTGTCAAGCTAAAAATTATTTTTAAATAATTTAGTATGACATATGATTTTATTTAAATAAAGTATATGGTTGGAATACTAATGTCTTGATGAGTATTAAGTATTGTATGTGTATTAATGGGTATAATTATTTTTCTAAAATCAAAATCCTAATTTTTCTTAAGGGACACCTCCACCTTTGATGTATCAACATATCCTTGATCCTTACCTAACCCAAGGCTTGGTGGCATGCTTAGAGGATTTTAGGGAGATGGGGTGGCTATTTTAGGAATTAGAAAGAAAGGTTTTATTCACTCACACTCTCCCAAATATCAGGCCGAATTCATCCCTTCCCCTTACTCACTCTTAGACATTAGGGAGGCTGAGTACCCGTAGGGCTACGCCACCATCACTCTGCACACCCCCGTAGCATCCCTGTCGTCGTTTGGTCACTGTTGCTCATTCTGGAAGCTTGTGAGGAGAAGAGGAAGGAGGAGGATGGCTTGAATAAGGAGGAGCCATAAGGATTTGCGCTACCCCGTTGTCTCTCATCACCCCTGAGGTAGGATTCCATCTCCAACTAGTATTAGAGTTGCATGTTTAGTTTCATGGTTGTTGTTGTTGACGTGGTTTTACCTTTTCTTATGTTAATCCTGAGTTTTGGATGGTTGTGTGCGGTGAGCAATCCTGAGTTTGTATGGTTGTGTGCGGTGAGCAATCCTGAGTTTTGTATGGTTGTGGTCGGTGAGCAATCCTGAGTTTTGTATGGCTGTACGCAGTGAACAATCCTGACTTTTGTATGGTTGTGAGCGGTGAACAATCCTGAGTTTGTATGGTTGCGCGCGGTGAGCAATCCTGAGTTTTGGGTGGTTTTGTGCGGTGAGCAATTCTGGACAGATTTACATGCTGATTGTTCTGGTTAGTCCTTCTAATCTAGAATTGAGTTCGCTCTGAAACTTTTATGGCCTAAACATTTGACGGTTACCTATAACTTTCATGTTTAGAACATTTGTTAATTCAGATTGCAATTAAGATTAAAAATTCCATCTTTACAACATGTCGGAATTTCATCCAGTCTGGACACAGTTTGGCAAAACGTAGATCAGTCCATGTACACTCCATAGAATTTGATGATCTTGGTCTCGTTGGAAAGATAACAACTTTTTCTTCAACTTTCCCTGAGTGCACATTTTCGAGATTTTAACTGAAACATGTCCTAAACTAGCAATCTTTACAGCTCTTAAAATCTGTTTGAAAAACAGATTCGTCAGGTCTTACCAAACAATTCAGCATAAATCACCCAGTTCATATTTCTGCATGAACATTTATAGGTGAATCCAGCAAAACTATATCTACATTTCATTTATATTGTATGTGCATGTTTGATACAAAATTATGGGAAAACGTGCTTCTTAATCTAACTGTTCTGTTTTTCCAGCAAGCTGAAAGATTTGAATGTTGTTTTAAGTTCTTTTGAGGTTAATCTCGCCATTAGTGTTCTTAATTGTTGCTGTTATATAGTAAGATGTGGTTTATGTTCTTGACACATACAAAATGATGATATGAATATGGTTGTAAGTTCCATGAATATTATGTAAAATGAGACAGAGAATGCACAAGGCGATGCATGTCCCAAATATATGATGAAACATGGAAAGAAAAGAAATGGAAGGTGTTATGTTTCATGAAAATGACTAAGTCCTCTTAAAAGAGGGTGACATGGGGTTTGGGGGAAACACGAGTAAATTATAGGAGTTAAGGAGCGGACAGATGATATGAATTCTCACCCGATGTATCACTCCCGGAAGGGCGAGTTGAAAGGGTTGGAGAGGCCGCAGGTGTACTCGTGATGCACCATGAGGTAACTGATGGTTTTCTCCGTTTGTCCGACAGAAAAACCGAGTTGGTCTCGCTCCAGTACCTTGCCCTGTTCGGGTACGGAGTTGCGAGAGGCCCCCTCCGGTGCTGGTGTTGCTGTTTGGGGTACCACTTTTTCACTCACCCTGGGTGAAGTCCGCCTCCTTAAGGTCCTACGATTTATCCAGGTTCTAAAATGCTAACCAATGAATTAATAGTTTACCCTCAGTATTCTTGTAGCGATGGTAAATGTATATGTTGTTTATTTGTGTTTCTTTACTATGGTTCTTTTATGTTGTATACCATTGTTGTACACCTTGCCTGTTGCATATGCACGCTTTCACATGTACTTAACTATAGTTGTAACTTCCTTTTCTACAGTAGCTGTTTATGCCATGACATACACTCTGCCTGCTCACGTACACACTTCATGCAAGGACTAGTTGAGATATAGAATTCCTACTGGATCACGCGTTGAAGTGCCCCACCGTTGACTTTTCAAGTGTTTGTGATGGAGTTGGTTGATGGCTAGGAGGTGGAGCAGTGGAGTTCTGTGGATGAATTAGGTTGGGATAGCGAGGGGTGAGGAGAGGGTGTTTGTACTTTTGGGATTTTGTTTGGGTAGTGATGAGATAATAATGATAGATGTATGTACAGATGATGATGTATAAGATATCGGTCTTTTCTTTAGGATTAGTTGTTGTACAGTTTCCCTCAGTGTTTCTTTCTGTGTTTATGTTATTGGTTACTTGGTTGTCCTTTGGGAACATTACATGTACTACCCCAGCAGTGCACAGTGGACCTGCTGCTTGTGTTTTTAATTTGGTATTTCCATCGTAACACTCACTGCTTGGAAATACCTGATACGGATTCGTACTTATCGGGTATCCCGGGGAGCGGGGCGTTACAGGTGGTGGCCCATGCAGGTCTTGGCACTGCGACTGTGTAAGGGTAGTGCGTGTAGTGTTCCAGATGTAGTTTGGTCTTAAGATGGGTAGGAGTTCTGCCTTAAGATAGAGCACTGATATCAGAAGTTTGAGGTATTTAGCCCTAAGGATAGACACTAGAGTGTTGATTGAGTAAGAATTTGTGTATTTATCTATGTGTGTATATATGTGAACATATACGTCTGTAGCTCTATAAGTGTTGAATATAGCTTGTTGAGCATATTGAGATGATATACTCATGTGCATATAATAATGGTATATGTACGAATGATTGTATGGCTATATGATTGTATTTAAAGTATATGTGTTAATATATGGTTGACTTATGAGTACTGTGTATAATTGGGTTATATACATGATTGAGGTGCAGGTAGTGTAGATGTACTATGTAGTGGCTATATACTATATGTGATGTATGCACATGTAGAGTGTGCTGATGCATGTGTGGATCCTTGAGTTCCACACATGTATGTGTGGCTATGTCTTAAGAGTATTAGTGTTATGTATTGATGAGTATATGATACATGTATGGCTGTAAGCTGGTAGGCTTACACTTGTGGATGGACTGATATATTATTGTATGGCTATCTATGTGTATTGGTATTGATATGTAAGACTTTGTGTGATGATACATCTGTGAATGTTGGATGGATATTAGGAGACATACATGATTGTATGTCTGAGTATAGAGGTGCATCTGTTTATAAGTTAATATATGGTAGCCCATGAGGAGTGTGTATCATGGACTTATATAGTTGATTGAGCTCTAGGCGATGCATAGATATGGCATGTCGTATGTATTTGTAATATGTGGTGTATATGTACATGCTGATTGTGTAGATCCATGTGCGGATCTTTGTGTTCCGCTCAGGTATGAGTGGACACGTCCTAGGTGTATTAGTGTTGTGTTATATATATATATATATATATATATATATATATATATATATATATATATATATATATATATATATATATATATATATATATATATATATCTGGAAGATATATATGGTTGCATGTCTGGTTGTAAGCGGATACGCTTACACCGGTGTTTGGATAGATATATCATTAGGTGAGTATCTGTGTGTTTTGATATTGTTGTATGAGACTTTATGTGGTAACATGTATTTGTGTGCTTAGATATATGCTAGGAGACATACATGGTTGTATGTCCTCATCTATATAATGAGGTGCGCGTGTATGTGTGTACAGTACCATGAATGTGTGTATTGTGAAATGGTACAAGTGTTGATATATGAATGTGTGTATATATAAGTTTGGGGTATATTAACCATATATAACTATATTCACCCTTAGCTATGTCCTGAGTTGGAAAGTCCGAGGACGGACTTTATTTTAAGGTGGGTAGGATGTAATGACCCCAAAATTCGCATACGTGTATTAAAACATATTTTTGAGCGTACATATGTGCGTATAGATTTTGAGGAATCCTTATGTAATTTATTTAATTTTGTCAAGCTAAAAATTATTTTTAAATAATTTAGTATGACTTATGATTTTATTTAAATAAAGTAAATTTTTGGAATACTAATGTCTTGATGAGTATTAAGTATTGTATGTGTATTAATGGGTATAGTTATTTTTCTAAAATCAAAATCCTAATTTTTCCTAAGGGACACCTCCACCTTTGATGTGTCAAGATATCCTTGATCCTTACCTAACCCAAGGCTTGGAGGCATGCTTAGAGGATTTAGGGAGATGAGGTGGCTACTTTAGGAATTAGAAAGAAAGGTTTCATTCGCTCACTCTCTCCCAAAGATCAGGCCGAATTAATCCCTGCCCCTTACTCACTCTTAGACATTAGGGAGGCTGAGTACCCGAAGGGCAACGCCACCATCAATCTGCACACCCCCGAAGCATCCCTGTCGTCGTTTGGTCACTGTTGCTCATTCTGGAAGCTTGTGGAGGAGAAGAGGAAGAAGGAGGATGTCTTGAAGAAGGAGGAGCCATAGGGATTTGGGCTACCCCTTGTCTCTCATCACCCCTGAGGTAGGATTCCATCTCCAACTAGTATTAGAGTTGCATGCTTAGTTTCATGGTTGTTGTTGTTGTGGTTTTACCTTTTCTTATGTTAATCCTGAGTTTTGTATGGTTGTGTGCGGTGAGCAATCCTGAGTTTGTATGGTTGTGTGCGGTGATCAATCCTGAGTTTGTATGGTTGTGTGCGATGAGCAATCCTGAGTTTTGTATGGTTGTACGCAGTGAGCAATCCAGAGTTTTGTATGGTTGTGCGCGGTGAGCAATCCTGAGTTTGTATGGTTGTGCGCGGGGAGCAATCCTGAGTTTTGGGTGGTTTTGTGCGGTGAGCAATTCTGGATAGATTTACATGCTGATTGTTCTGCTTAGTCCTTCTAATCTAACTTGAGTTCGCCCTGAAACTTTTATGGCCTAAAGATTTGATTGTTACCTATAACTTTCATGTTTAGAACATTTGTTAATTCAGATTGCAATTAAGAGTAAAAATTCCATCTTTAGAACATGTCGGAATTTCATCCAGTCTGGACACAGTTTAGCAAAACGTAGATCAGTCCATGTACACTCCATATAAATTGATGATTTTGGTCTCGTTGGAAAGATAACAAATTTTTCTACAACTTTTCGTGTGCACATTTTCGAGATTCTAACTGTAACATGTCCTAAACTAGCAATCTTTACCGCTCTTAAAATCTGTCTGAAAAACAGATTGGTCAGGTCTTACCAAACAATTCAGCATAAATTACCCAGTTCATATTTCTACATGAAAATTTATAGGTGAATCCAGTACAACTATATCAACAACCTTCATTTATATTGTATGTGCATGTTTGATACAAATTATGGAGAAACGTGCTTCTTAATCTGACTGTTCTGTTTTTATAGCAAGCTGAAAGATTTGAATGTTGTTTTAAGTTCTTTTGAGGTTAATCTTGCCATTAGTGTTCTTAATTGTTGTTGTTATATGGTAAGATGTGGTTTATGTTCTTGACACATGCAAAATGATGATATGAATATGGTTGTAAGTTCCATGAATATTATGTAAAATTAGAAAGGGAATGCACAAGGCGATGCATGTCCCAAATATATGATGAAATATGGAAAGAAAAGAAATGGAAGGTGTTATGTTTCATGAAAATGACTAAGTCCTCTTAAAGGAGGGTGACATGGGGTTTGGAGGAAACAAGGATAAATTATAGGAGTTAAGGAGCGGACAGATGATATGAATTCTCACCCGCTGTATCACTCTCGGAAGGGCGAGTTGAAAGGGTTGGAGAGGCCGCTGGTGTACTCGTGATGCACCATGACGGTAACTGATGGTTTTCTCCGTTTGTCTGACAGAAAAACCGAGCTGGTCTCGCTCCAGTACCTTGTCCCGTTCGGGTACGGAGTTGCAAGAGGCCCCCTCCGGTGCTCGTGTTGCTGGTTGGGGTATCACTTTTTCACCCACCCTGGGTGAAGTCCGCCTCCTTAAGGTCCTACGATTTATCCGGGTTCCAAAATGCTAACCAATGAATTAATTGTTAACCCTCATTATTCTTGTAGAAATGGTAAATGTATATGTTGTTTATTTGTGTTTCTTTACTATGGTTCTTTTATGTTGTATACCATTGTTGTACAACTTGCCTGTTGCACGTGCACGCTTTCACATGTACATAACTATAGTTGTTACTTCCTTTACTACAGTAGCTATTTATGCCATAACATACACTCTGCCTGCTCACGTGCACCCTTTCAACATTTCATATAAGGACTAGTTGAGATATGGAATTCCTACTGGGTCATGCGTTGACGTGCCCCACCGTTGACTTTTCAGGTGTTGGTGATGGATTTGGTTGATGGCTAGGAGGTGGAGTAGTGAAGCTCTGTGGATGAATTAGGTTGGGATGTCGAGAGGTGAGGAGAGGGTGTTTGTACTTTTGGGATTTTGTTTTGATAGTGACGAGATGATAATGATGGATGTATGTACATATGATGATGTATAAAATATCAGTCTTTTCTTTAGGATTAGTTGTTGTGTAGTTTCCCTCAGTGTTTCTTTCTGTGTTTATGTTTTTGGT
The DNA here is from genome assembly GCA_030789695.1 of Scilla litardierei. NCBI lineage: Eukaryota > Viridiplantae > Streptophyta > Magnoliopsida > Asparagales > Asparagaceae > Scilla > Scilla litardierei. The sequence continues at coordinate 54,130,609 of CM061130.1, forward strand.
TACTTGGTTGTGCTTTGGGAACATTATAGGTACTACCCCAGCAGTGCGCAGTGGACCTGCTGCTTGTGTTTTTAATTTGGTATTTCCTTCGTAACACTCACTACTTGGGAATACCTGATACGGATTCGTACTTATCGGGTATCCCGGGGAGCGGGGCGTTACACTATCATTTCGTCGAACCTATAAAAGGGTTCCCTGGAAGATTCTCCATCAGCTTGATTGAATGTAGCAACGAGATATATGAAGCATTGTATAGAACCCGATCGCATCATCTTTGGAAGCACCATCACTGCATCAACTGTACCTGATCAAGCAAAGTAGACAACCTGGAAAAGTCTTCAGTGGTACAAAGAGAGATAAAGATAATAATAGTAGGGGGTGGGGAAAAATCTGTCTCTCTGTTTTTTTTTTGTTTTTTATTTTTAACGCAATCTAATCAACCTAATTGTGGTAAATAGATAATATGGCAGAACACCTCTCTGGCAACGGCGCTATAAACTTGATCGACACAGAATTAACTCCGAAACAATGTCGTTTAACCGCAAGCGCACGGTATAGTGGCAAGCAAGTATCGAACACAAGAAAACGGTGCTATAATACCTATCTACTCCTAGGTTGAGTTAGACTTGCGGATTTATTGGTGGATATGGAATGTGGAGTGTCGTAATGGTGATGGATGCGAAGGTCGTGTCACTTGATGTCGCAAACAAAGGACTTAGTACAAAGAAAAGAATAAAATAAAAAAGACTAGGGTTTTAGGACTCACTACTAGGACTGTCAGATGTCGATGAGGCTAGGACTCTTTCGTTGCATTGGTTTTATTGGGGATTGTAGCATCTAGGAAGTGAATTCATGTGTATAGGCATCATGAATCTAATATACCATATTCACCATGCTCGTGTGATAGATGCATACGGTACGTACATTAATGATATACAATAATCTCACCACTCTCGTGGTTCGAATGCTCTCAACTCGTACCACTCTCGTGGGTTAGAGCTTCGAGATATTTTGGTGGCTCTTATTGACGCAATGGATGTATCCGTCAATTAGTGGTATAGTTCGTTGATGGATCCCATCAAGGCGTCACGACACTTGGTTGAATCCACTAACTCCCTAAATTAAATCCGTAGGATACTCCTTAAGCTAATCGATTCCACCGAATGTAGACACGATCTCTGTACGAGTTCTCCTAGGGATTTTGCTAGATCTACCAAAATACAACCCCTTTCATATCCAACACATCATAAAAATCATTATCTTTGCATCTAAATCCTAAAATCCTAGGGCTAATCCAGTAGCCCTATAAAAGATTATTCAAGCATAGCAAACATTATGAAAACAATAGAGATCAATGCTAGCAACATAGAAAAACAATAAGAAGACCTAAAATAAAATTAAAGAGATAAAATACTTAGCTTGATACGAGAGGAGGGGCCCATGGCGTAGCCTAACTCACAAAAGATCGTATCCAAAACTTCTTAGAACTCTCTTGAAACTCTCTTAAAGTCCCCAAGGTTCCCCCTCAATTGACGGCTACAATTCATATATATAGTCCCCCTCAAATACCCGAGCAATTAACCCAAGAAACCCTCTGAAATTCATGCCCTAACCCAATTATGGCCGCAACTTAAGTTATGGGCCTGCTCTGACTCGGTCGAGTAGACCATGCTGCTCGGTCGAGTAGAGATTTCATCACTGCAGAGTCAACTTGCAAAAATTCCCCAGATTTCATCCGACTTTCGATTGATGTGTTCTTGGTGGTGTTGGAACCCTCATGAAATCTACTATCCATAAAAAATATGAGAAAAATACTTCTCTCTGGAATGATAGAAGGTTTCAAAAGAGTGAGAGGATGTCTGAAAATCTGGCCGCTTGCATTACTCGACCGAGTAGCCTTCGTGCTAGGTCGAGTAGCACACCTGCTCGATCGAGTCATTAGTGGGTCTGAGCTTATCCTTAAATTGTTGTTCTGTCTGCTCGGGTCGAGTAGGTCCTGCTCGGTCGAGTCGTCAGGAGGCCTAGATTCTTCGTCCAAAACATCGCTCTGCCTGATCGGGTCGAGTAGGTACTGCTTGGTCGAGTAGGTGTCTGATGGAGGAAGCTCGAAGTTGGGTTGACTCGGGTCATGTTACCTCTCTGCTCGATCGAGTGGCTTGTGCACATCTTCCGGTAGAATCCGCATGTTAGCTCGACCGAGCAGCAGAATGCTGCTCGGGTCGAGTTGCTTGGGAAAGTGGCCTAGTTGCTTCTTAGCTTCTTCTTTCTCTTTCTCTTCATCATTTCTTCCTCTAGTCTTCTTCTTTGGCACATCAAGCATGTCATCATGAGTCTCCTTGGTGCTCTCAGGTCACCGATCGTCTTATTGACTCCTAATTGCTCCAATATTGCTCCAAATCCCTGAAATGGGCATAATGCTCCGAAAGACATATTGTTCCAAATAATAGCGTAAAAGTGTATAAAATGGGTATTTGGGGTGTGAAATGTGTCATGAAATATGCGATAAATCATGTAAAATAAGAGCATATCGATTACTGCACTACATACAATGGTTCAACTGGCGAAAGCCCCTTCATGCTAGCATATGGGGCGGAAGCCGTCGTCCCAGTGAAGGTCGACAAACAATCTCTCTGCATCCAGTACTTTGATGAACAAGCAAATGAAGAAGGATTTGACCTCAACACCGAACTCCATGACGAGGTAAGGGATTGTACTCTAACATGTCTTATCAAACACAGCCAAAGGATGGCGAGGCACTACAACTCACGGGTGAAGAAGCGAAGCTTCAGAGTAGGTGCCTTCGTCCTCTGGGACAAAACCATCAAACCAAAGTTCGGCCGTTGTGGAAAGATCTCCCTCAAATAGGAAGGCCCCTACAAAATAGCGGACATTGTGGGACCAGCGACCTACATTTTGGCAAACATGGAGGGCGAAGAATTAGCTCATTCGTGGAATACCCAACACTTACTTAAGTACTATCTATAAAATTTGTGATTTTATGTTTGTACAAAGAATGTGTTGTTTGAATGAAAGTTTCAGATCCCCTCCAAGAAATAAAGCATCTCCATAAAGGTCGTCTTAATCATCTGGAGCGGGCTAACTCATTACAAGTAAACTCTTGTGTTTTCATTTGTACATACATATTATGCGAACTAAAATTTTAGTTTGCCATACAAACCGGAGGGAAAATACGGGGTATGCGACGGCCCAATACCCACCCGATTACAGAGGATGTGTGGTAGGCGATGGCCCAATAATCGCCCTCTCAAAGATCTTCGGGGCAGCTTGCCATCCAAACCGGAACGATAATGCAGGCTCAGCTACAGCCCATCAATACCTGCCCTCTCAAAGACCTCTGGGGCAACTTGCCTTCCAAACCGGAGTGATAATGCAGGGTCGGCTACGACTCATCAATACCTGCCATCTCAAAGACCTCTGAGGAAGCTCGCCATCCAAACTGGAGCGATAATGCGGGGTCGGATACGACCCATCAATACCCGCCCTCTCAAAGACCTTCGAGGTAGTTTGCCACCCAATCCGGAGCGAAAAATCCAGGGTAGGTGACGGCCCAATACCCGCCCGATTATAGAGGATGCAGGGTAGGCGACGGCCCAATACCTGTCCTCTCAAAGTCCTCTGGGGTAGCTCTCCTTCCAAACCGGAGCGATAATGAAGGGTCAGCTACGTCACATCAATACCCGCCCTCTCAAAGACTTCCAGGGCATCTCACCATCCAAACCGGATCGATAATGTAGGGTCGGCTACGGCTCAACAATACACGCCCTCTCAAAGACTTCCGGGGTAGCTTTCCATCCAAACCGGAGCGATAATGCGGGGTCGGCTACGACCCTTCTATATTCACCCTCTCAAAGACCTCCGAGGTAGTTCCCCACCCAAACCGGAGCGAAAATGCGGGGTAGGCTATGATCGCTCTTCGGATACACACCCGGAGAAGGATGTAGCTTTACAATAGGTGCACAAGTAAGTGGCAAGTGGGTATCGAATCACATGGAGGACTAATGACGGTACTCTACTTTATCAACTAAGCTACTTGGTGGAAAATTGTTTGGGAATGGTTGGTGTCACAGTTGTTCGAATATTAATGCAAATTCAATATAATAAGAACAGCTCGGGCTAGGGAATCTCCACAACATATTTTCAAGTCGTCAATGTGAGTTATGAATTACCATGCAATTAAACTTGGTTTAAGGTAAACTTGTCGCAACTAATTAGAGAGCCGATGCACGATGTCACTCTACGCAAGCCTATAGCAATCTGACCTAGAGCCTCGATGTCGCACAAGCCTAGTCCAGACCACTAGCATTAAGATCGAAAATTATGTCCAATCCCAACTCAAGCTCGCTATCACGCAACTTGAGTTCGGATCTAGATCGTGATAGTTTGTACTCGTTCACCGTCGTGAAACGAATATGAGTATATGAGAACAATAAAAATTCTAGCTTTGGTCGCTATCGCACACCAAGTCTAGGAAATTTCGATTGTAATCCTAAATTGAATATCTAGGGCTTTCGTTGGATCAAGATCCTCTGTCGAGCTCTCAAGATCCAAGCGAAATCCCTATCTATTCATAGTATAATAATCAGTACCTAACCTGTCTAACAAGCCTAATATCATAGCAATTCATAGATCTCACAAATCAAACTAGATCCATATGGTTCATCCCTTTGCCCTAGAGCAAAAGAATTACTCACAATTCTTATTAGAAATCAATGGAAAAGCAAGATCAATAATAGAATTCATCATGCAATCAAGATTTAATAAGAGATATATCATGAAAATCAAAGTGTGTAAGTGATCAAAACAAACCAATTTGAAAAGAAGTTTCAAATAGAAAATTTTGAACAAGTCTTCAATCTCTCGTCAATACAAAAGCTTAACATAAATTAAAACTAAGGAAAAATATTATAAGAAGTCTCTCTAGTCTCCCATGGGGCTGGAGACAAAACTGGGCTTAAATACATGCCCAAAACCCCTAAAAAATCCAGACCAAACTGCCCCTGTGCAGCCAGCAACCCTAGTTTTCAAGACTGGGCATCGTCACTACTCGACTGAGTGAGAAGTCCACTCGGTCAAGTAGGACAGTCTACAGATCCCTCCAAAAACAGAGAAGTCGCCTTGGATTTCTTCAGAATCTTTGCCTCCACTCGGGCGAGTGGAGTTCTTACTCGGCCGAGTGGAAGTTACCACTCTGTCAAGTACATTATGGCACTCAGGCTGGCAGATGTTGTCGTATCATCTTTACTCGACCAAGTAAGCTGCTTCATTCGGGCAAGTGAACTGCGTCACTCGGCAGAGTGGCCTGTTTTTTAACTCTTTTCTTCTCCTCATCGCTTCCTCGTTGATTCTTTCGATGTTCTTCTTCTTCCACACATCCTCCAGCACTGTTAGCTCTTTGAAATGTTCATGGGTAATGCTCCACTATGCGTGCAAGTCCTCTAGGCTCCAAATTGCTCCCGATTGCTCCATATCTCTTGAAATCAGATGAAAACAAGAAATAGTGAAAAATATCGAAAATCGTCAAATAATTGTGAAAAGCGTGATATGAGCAATCAAAATAGAATGCAAATAAGCAGAAATAAAATGTAAAATTTGAGCCTATCAAAATCCTCAAGCTTGCCTCTTAGTCGTCCTCAAGGAAGTTGAGTAAAAAGACGAATTTGGCGAATAAAAATAAAGGAAAAGGAATGAAGGAAAAAGAAGATGAAGAGGTGAAGGTGCTAGATCATTCTCTCAGAACTCAGAGTTGCATACTCAAATAGCACGAACAATGAATATAAACATGCTAAAGCTTTTCACTTTGATATCATTTCATTTAGGTGCATTTGATAGAAAAACTAAGAACATCGAAAATCATATGAAATATGAAATCATTTTAGAATCAACATCGTCTAAGGTATATAAAACGATACACATCTATATTATAAAACAGGGATGTTATCATGGGTTTTTGGATAAGAGAAATTGGATAAGAGATTTTGGTTATGTGTATTGTTGTATGTGGATATGTGTATTGTTGTATAAGAGATAATGGATAAGAGATAATGGATAAGAGAATTTGGTTATGTGTAATTGGGTTTGTTGTTTATATAGAAGCTTTTGTATATGGGGTATGATAAATTGAGATATGAGATATTGGATAAGATAAGAAATCAAATCAATTTGTATTTTAAATTTTGAAATTCAAAATTTTCTTTTGCAGCTGATCGCATTTGGAGGGAAATGGGATTAGACCACATCACATTGAGAGGGAAATGGAAATTTTGATCCCATCACATTTTCATCTGTATTTGAGGGTTTCGCTGCAACTTATTTTTCGCGCCATGAGCAAGCTGCGCAAGGTAGAGCACCCTCATCCAGCTTCTACCTCCTCCAGCTTCTACGAAAAACAGCAAGAAGCACCCTCTTCTACCTCTCCATCTTCTACGAAGAACAGTAAGAAGAGCAAGCACATCACGAGTATTGGTGAGCTCTTCCTCTTCTCCTCAAGCTCTTCATCTTCTCCTCAATTCTTTTTCTTTTAATTTATGTCACCCTCACATTTTTTTCTTTTAATTTATCCTCACATTGCAGTGCTTCTATCTTCATCACGTCCTCTTCACCTCAACACTTGGTGAGTTTGAGAGAATTGGTGAATCTTTGGTGAGCAATTGAAATCTTTGAGTCTTTGGTTTAGTTTGAAAATCATGAGCAATTGAAAATCATGTTTTTTTCATTTTGCACACTTTGAAAGTGCAAAATCTTATTCCAGTGTTGCACAATCTTATTTCAGTTTGGTTTAGTTTGAACTATGTGTACTTTGAGGTTTAGTTTGGTTTAGTTTGAAAATTCCAGTGTTCATCAACTGTTGAGGATTTTGCACTATCACTCAATATTAACTCAATATTCCAGTGTTCATCAACTGTTTGAAATGCTAGGGAATATATTTGTAGATATCCCAAACTGATTTCTCCATGTGAACTCAAGATGCTTATATCCCGATTGTCATATCCCAATTTAAACTTTATGTGTACTCTCAAGCTCAGTTTTTAGATAATATATTCAATTCAGTTTTTTATTAACCCAATCAGGATATCAATTAGCTATCCCAAACTGATTTCTCCATGTTTTTTTTTGCAAACTGAAATGAGCAATTGATATTAAATGAATGTCCAATTTGCACTCAAGTTGGAAAATTAAATGAGCAATGTGCAACTGATATTAAATGTGAACTCTCAACTGAAATGAGCAACTGATATTAAATGAGCAACATTCATTCAAGTTGGAAAATTCAAGCTGCTTATATCAAAAATTCATATCCAATTTGCTGAGAATTTGTTAATATAAAACAGTTTTGTTAATATCCTGTTTGGGATATCAACTAAAATTATGAAATATCCAATTTGTAAATATCCCACACTTGATTTTCAAACTAAACCAAAGACTTAAAGAACTAAGATACTGAATTCATTTACTTTATCATGAGCTTGCAAATTGTTAATATAAACAGGTTTTTTTGCCACTCCCAATTTGGATATGGGATATCTACATTTGGATATGGATAGCACTTGGATAGCAATTTGGATATGGGATATGGGATATCCCAAACCAAAGACCCAATTTGGATATGGGATATCCCAAACTGAATTCATATCTACAAACAGGATATAGGATATCTACAAGTTTGGGATATCCGGTTTGGGATATGGGATAGCAATTTTTTTTCATAAGTTAAATGAGCTGATTACGTATCATCAGCCCTTGGTGAGTTTCGTTGAGCTTCATCATAGTTGTAATTTCATTCAAGTTTGTAGTTGCAATTTTTAGGAATGCGAATTGATCTTAAAACTTTCAGTCACGGGTTGGTTATGAGATCAAAATAGTTTGCAAACACCAACTCTTATGAATATCAAAATAGTTTCAATTGTTGTTATGGAAGTTGCAATTTTAAACTTTCAGTCCATTTTTAAAATTCATTCAGGTTTTCAAGTTTCAAATTTGCTCCTTTTTCATTCATTCAAGTTTCAAACTGAAATATTTCTATCCTGGTTTAAGTATAGTCCTCACTCACACCTGCATTTGAATTTTGGTTTAAGTTCAGGTACACGTTTTACCTCAACCCTATAATTAAAAATTGCAGTCAAGTTTCAAAATTTCATTCAAGGTTAAATATCCATGATTAATTTGGTAGGATAATAAATAGTCTATTATAAAAATTGTTGTTGAAGTATTTGTGGAGTGTGGAGGGTGAGTGTTATTGAAAATACATCAAGCTTGCAGGACAAATTCAATGAAGGGAGAAAAATTTGTCTATGTTTAATTTGTTTGGCTGAGAAATATAGATGATTAATGCTTTATTAATTTGGTTCATTTTGAAAATAGGTTCTTTTTACAGTTTGCTTTTTACAGTCTCAGTTAGTGTTATTGAAGATACATCATTTAAAATACATGCTAAAAACTGATAATGTTCATATTTGAAATCTCATTCAAATGTCTTTAGCTCACCTCATTACATTTTATTAATCATTATAATGAGTTGAGAGATAGTCATTTTATCCATGAGAAAATTTTGAATACTTGCTCATTTTGAATACTTGCTCATCAAATATAGGACTATTAAAACTGAAAATTTTGAATACTTGCTAATTAAATATGCCATAACCACTATAAATATTGAATATACTGAATATGCCATAACCACTATAATATGCCAAATTAAATATAATTAAATATGCCAAATTAAATATATCCATGTCAACATTCTCAACTTGCAAAATACTGAAAATTTGAGAAAATTTGGTTTATTCATAAACCAATTTACATTCTCAACATGAATTGGATAAACCAATTTATCCATTCATGCATAAACTAATGAATTGGTTTATTAGATAATGAATTAGGATATGCATTCTCAGAAAATGTTGAGAATGAATGCATATCAATTTATCCATTCATGCATAAACCAACTGGATGAATGCATATCCATTAGATAATCCTTTAAATTGGTTTATTCATGTTGAGAATGTAAGTCCATTCATTGGTTTATGCATTCATTCATTTTTTTGAACTTACATTTGGTTTATTCATTAGAAAACTGTAATAATGTTTAAAGCATAAACCAAATTTTCTCCAATAATGTTGAGAATGCATATCCATTCATTCTCAGGATATGCTTCAAATAATGTCCTGAGAATGAATGCATATCCATTCATTTGAATGCATACCCTGTCAAGCATATCCTGTCAATGAATGCATATCCTGTCAATGGATAGGCTTGGATAGGCATGGATATCCTTTCAATTAAAGACTTACATTATTCATTTAACTGGGAGGACTTAGACTTACATTAATATTATCCTGTCAAATGAATGGATATGCTTCAATTCATTTGAATTAAAGGCTTGGATAGGCTTGGATACTCTAAATAGTCCATTTTGGGAGGACATGGAGTATTTTAAAATTGTAGTTTAAAAATTATTTGGAGTATTTGGAATATTGAGCTCCAAATACTCCATTTTGGGAGCTCAATACTCCATTTTGGGATACTCCATGTCCTTCAAAATTGATAGGATATGCATTCAAAATTGACAGGATATTCATTTCAAGTTAACTTTGTTATAGGAATACCCAAATTTGGTGAGCCTATAACAGATGGAATAATTGTGGGCTCCAAATTGATGAGCCAAGTCATGAAATTCATTTCAAGTTTCAAGTTAACTCCAAATTTAACTGGGATATTCAAGGAACCTTCAAACTTGAATAATTGTGATATTCAAAATTTAACTGTGATAAAATTTGGGCAATTTACAGTATTTTGATTCAACGGAGTTAACTTGAATCCATATTATTCAATGGAGGATAATATTACAGTATTTTGATTCAAGTTGACTCCATTGAATAATATTACAGTATTTTGATTCAAGTTTACAGTATTTTAATTTACTTGAATGGAGTTAACTTGAATCAAAATATTACAGAATCAAAATATCAAAATACTGTAAACTTGCAATATGCATTCATTCTCCATTCTCAACATTCTCAACATGAATGGGATAAAGATAAACCAACATTGTCAACATTCGTAACTTGCAAAATACTGAAAATTTGAGTTGCTTTATTCATAAACCAATTTACATTCTCAACATGAATTGGATAAACCAATTTATCCATTCATGCATAAACTAATGAATTGGTTTATTAGATAATGAATTAGGATATGCATTCTCAGAAAATGTTGAGAATGAATGCATATCAATTTATCCATTCATGCATAAACCAACTTGAATCAATATTGTAAACTTGCAAAACCACTATAAGTTGAGAATACTTGCTAATTAAATATGCCATAACCACTATAAATGTTGACATGGATAAATTGGCTTAATGAATATATTTAATTTTGAACTATGAATTATGAAAATAATGCAAAATTTTGGATATACTGCAAATTTTGGATATACTTGAAAATTACAGTCCTATTAAACCTAAATTTTTTTGAATACTAGCTCATTTTGAATACTTGCTCATTTTGAAATGCGCATACTTGATTTACTTTGACATACTTCACATACTTGCCCAAATTTTATATGAATATGCATATACTTGACATTATGCATATACTTGACATACTTGATTTCAAATGAGCAAGTTCAAATTTCACAACTGGATATACTTGACATACTTGATTTTGAATCGTAAGATGAGCAAGTATGTCAAGTAAATCCAGTATGCTCATTTTGGATAATTGATATACTTGACACACTTGATTTTGGATACTTGATATTCAAAATGAGAAACTGGATATACTTATTCTGTTTCATGACACGAGGATTCAAAATGAGATATACTTGACATGAGAAACTGGATATACTTGACATGAAATTTTCAATAGTGCAGTCAACATGTAATATAGAATAGAAATTTGTACCTTGACAAGATATTTTCTACCTTGACAAGAAATTTTGGACATTTGAAATTTGATATGCCATTTTGATGTGGGGACATACTGAAATTAAGATAGTCCTGTTGGAAATTTGCTTATAGGACATATCAAAATTGAGATAGGCATATAACAGGACTATCTCAATTTCAGGCAATTAGAAATTTCTAATCGTATAATGTTAATTGAGAATATTTCATTATATGACATATCAAAATTGATATAGGCATATAACAGGACATTTCTCAATTTCATGCAATCAACATTTCATGCTATTAGAAATTTGATACTATTAGAAATACTGATTATAGGTCCTATCAAAATCCAGTTTCAAAATTGATTATAACAACTAAATGCTTTATGTATTTAATGAAACTGTGAAATTTTCAAGTCCAATCAGGTAGTGTTCTGTTTTATATGCTCAATGAAATATACATATGTTGAAACCCATGATCTGTGTATGTATGTTGAAATATACATACATAAATATTTGATATGTCAACTTGAGGAAATTAATTTGAGTCCAGGATACTATTTAATTTTTCTCATTGATATCTCAGTTTGCATATGTTTGAAAATTTCCTCACGTGAGTTCTTCCTCTTCTCCATAATATTTTTTTGTTTGATTTATTTCACCCTCTTCTCCTTAATCCCATTGCAGAGCTTAGAGCTTCATCACGTTGCAGAGCTTATAGCAACCTCAGCACCTCAACCCTTGGTGAGCTTTGTGACACTCTCCACAATTTTTTTTGTTTCGTTTGATTTATTTCACCATCTTCTCCCCAAACCCATTGCAGAGCTTAGAGCTTCATCACGTTGGTGAGATTTGTGGGTTTGAGAGCTTCATCACGTCAACCCTTGGTGAGCTTTTATGTGAATATTGCTTAAAAATTTCGGTTGACAGAGAAACCTGTTATATAGATTTTGTCTATGGGGTATGTGACTGTTGGTTAAAAAATTCATGTTTTCATCAAGTTTTACTTTTTACTTTCAGTTGAAAGAGAATAATTTTTAGTTGAATGTTGGTTAAAACATTTCAGTTGAATGAGAAAAATTTCAATTTGATTATTTAATCAACTCTTATCCATTTCCTTTCAGAAAATACATCAATTTTGTGCTGGGCTCATCAAACATTTCATTTCAGCAAATACATCAATTTTGTTCTTAGCAATTTTCAAGCTAAATGAAATGTTTGATGAGCAAATACAAAACTGGAATGTAATTTTCTTCTTTTAGCAAATACATCAATGTTTGAAATGTTTGTTATGCTTGCTATGTTTGAAATGTTTGCTACTTTCATTTCAGTTTTGCTAATTTCATTTTGCTATATTTGAACTGTTTGAAATGTTTGAATGAGCAAATACATTTCATTTCAGAAAATGTTTGATGAGCAAATACAAAACTGGAATTTGAAATTTTTGTATTTGCTAAATGAAGAAAATTTCAAGCTCATTTAAGCAACTCTTATCCATTTCTCAAAATTTTGTATTTGCTACATGAAGAAATTTTCAAACCAATGACAAAATTTTGTCCTTATTTTGCAAAACAATCTTCAATTTTGAACCTTTAATGAATTTCATTTCAGTCAACATACTGCAATTTTTCCTGCACTTGAAAATGAGCATAGCTCACATGAATATTGCCTATTGAAAATTGAATTTTGTTATGGCTTTCAAAATTTTGGATTGGTTGTTGCAATATTGAACCTAGAATAATGAGCATAGCAACAAATGAAATTGACAGTTGCAATTTAAAAATTTCAGTCAAGGTTCAATATTAATTTTTAATTGGATTGGCTTTTTCAAAATTTCAGTCAATGTTGGTTGAAGTGAAAAATATTTGAAAAATATGATTACATCCAACATCAATCCCATGAATGTTCATTTGTGACATACCCAAATCTGAATGAAAGTTAGATCAACTTCAAACTACTTTTTTCAATATGATTCAAATTTCAATATCAAGCTGAAAAATTCAAATAGCTTTAGAAATTTGATATGTTATTAGAAATTCAAATACCAAATAGCATTCAAATAGCATATTAGACATTTGATATGTTATACCATGAACCTGAGTTTACACCCTGAAAAAATTCAACTGAGCTAATGAGCTACTGTATTTTTGATATTATACATGCAAAACTGGAATGAATATTTAAAATATGAGCTAATGAGCTAATATCCTGTTTCACCAACTCTTATACATTCATTTTGTATTAGACATATTTCAAAATGTGGATAAATGCCAGCAATTTTGTATTGGACATGTTTTTGGTTAGAAATGAGTAGTCTTCTACACAGTTATCCTCTCAAGATGTGGATATTTCTCATTTCATATATTTTTTATTTTTTTAATGAGACTGTAAGCAAATTTGTATGTTCTACTGATTTTGCGGGGTTTGTCTTGTGCAGTTAGTATGTCATAACCTGAGGCTAGTCTTCTACATAGTTATCCTCTCAAGATGTGGATATTTCTCATTTCATATATTTTTTGATTTTTGTAATGAGACTGTAAGCAAATTTGTAGGTTCTACTGATTTTGCGAGGGCTGTCCTGTGCAGTTAGTATAGTATAACCTGAGGCAAATTATTTTTTGTGTTTCTTTAATTTTTGGTTAGACCAAAGTTGTGTAAACATTTATAGGTTAGAAATTTTCTAATTGTTGTGACTTCATTTTCTCTTATCAAAATTTTGTGACTGTGAGATGTAACATTTAAAGATGAAGTCACAGCTTATTTATTTCACATCACAGCTATTTAAACAAATTATTTCACAACTCTTTAAACATGAAGTCATAGCTTGAGAATTTTCTAATAGCTTAAGAAATAATAGTTGTCCTGTAAACACATCTCTTTCTCACATCACACAGCTTGAGAATTTTCTAACCGCTTGAGTTAATTATTGGTTAGAATTGCCAGGAATTTTGGTTAGAAATGATGCACATCTTGAGATATGGGTGAATGCTAGGAATTATTGGTTAGTAATGCCAGGAATTTTTGGGTGTCCTGTCCTGTATGAGTGAATGATATCTGGAATTTTGGTTAGCCAATTCATTGGAATTTGATTCAGATGCCATGAAATATTTCATGATATATGATTCCAATGAAAATATTTCATGATATATCTCAATTCATTGGAATTTTTTTGCTTGATTTACTATCTGAATGCTTGACCATCAAAATTGGCTTGATCAAGGATTGTCAATCAAAATTGGCTTGATATAGTGTTATGTTTGATTCTCAAGTGTTATGTTTGAATTTTTGAATCAATTTGATCTCATACAGTGTTATGTTATGAGTGATATTGAGAATTTGTCCTACAGTCAGAAATATATGAATTTGTCCTGTGAATTTGAGTGAACTGAAATTTGAATCAAAGTTGTCATGTGAATGTTAATTTGAATCAAATATGAATATCACTCAAATTCAAATTCAAATTCATATATAACAAATATTTTGTGAATTTGAGTATCCTGTGAATTTGAGTAATTCAAATATAACAAATATTCACAGAATTTGACATACATATTTGTCATACAGTCAGAAATTCAAATATAACAAATACTTTATATAACAGTCAGAAATTTGAATTTGAATATAACAAATACTTTATATGAATTCAGATATGAGTATCACTGAATATAACTGAATATAACTCATACATAATTGTATTGGAAAATATAACTGAATATAACTGAATATCACTGAATATCACAGAAAAAAGTATTCTCAATATCACTCAATAATAAAGTATTTGTTATATTTGAATTCACAATATAACTGAATATAACTCATACATATTTATATTGGGATCGAGTTATATTTGGGTTTAATTTGGATAGGGCTTTAGCTCAACGCAGTAGGAGGGAACGAGAACAAGAACAACGAAATATATCTCACGCTCTGACTTCTGACGGTGTACTTGATATACCTCAAATAACACCAGCCGTGACAACTTCTCCGGTTGAACAAGAAGATTCTGTCTTAGCCTCGCGTAACTATATGATTTCCGGACAAGTTCCTGGACCATCTGTCAGGTCATTTTCAACCCGCCTGTACATAAAATCTTTTCTACTCCCATGTATTTTAGTTGTGTTTATTTTTGTTTAAATTTGTATAGGGCTTTAACCCAATGCAAAAGGAGAGAACGAGAACAAGAACAACGAAACATATCTCACGCTCTGACTTCTGACGGTGTACTTGATATATCTCAAATAACACCAGCCGTGACAACTTCTCCGGTTGAACAAGAAGAGTCTGTCTCAGCCTCGCGTAATGATATGATTTCCGAACAAGTTCCTGGACCATCTGTCAGGTCATTATTAACCCGCCTGTACATAAAATCTTTTCTCCTCCCATGTATTTTAGTTGTGTTTATTTTTGTGTTTAAATTTGGATAGGGCTTTAGCCCAACGCAAAAGGAGAGAACAAGAACAAGAACAACGAAACATATCTCACGCTTTGACTTCTGACTGTGTACTTGATATATCTCAAATAACACCAGCCGTGACAACTTCTCCGGTAGAACAAGAAGAGTCTGTCTCAGCCTCGCGTACCGATATGATTTCCGGACAAGTTCCTGGACCATCTGTCAGGTCATTATCAACCCGCCTGTACATAAAATCTTTTCTCCTCTCATGTATTTTAATTGTGTGTATTTTTGTGTTTAAATTTGTATAGGGCTTTAGCCCAACGCAAAAGGAGAGAATGATAACAAGAACAACGAAACATATCTCACGCTCTGACTTCTGATGGTGTACTTGATATATCTCAAATAACACCAGCCGTGGCAACTTCTCCGGGTGAGCAAGAAGAGTCTGTCTCAGCCTCGCGTAACGATATGATTTCCGGACAAGTTTCTGGACCATCTGTTAGGTCATTATCAACCCGCCTGTACATAAAATCTTTTCTCCTCCCATGTATTTTAGTTGTGTTTATTTTTGTGTATAAATTTGGATAGGGCTTTAGCCCAACGCAAAAGGAGAGAATGAGAACAAGAACAATGAAACATATCTCTCGCTCTGACTTCTGACGGTGTACTTGATATATCTCAAATAACACCATCCGTGACAACTTCTCCGGTTGAACAAGAAGAGTCTGTCTCAGCCTCGTGTAACGAAATGATTTTCGGACAAGTTCCTGGACCATCTGTCAGGTCATTATCAACACGCCTGTACATAAAATCTTTTATCCTCCCATGTATTTTAGTTATGTTTATTTTTGTGTTTAAATTTGGATAGGGCTTTAGCTCAACGCAAAAGGAGATAACGAGAACAAATACAAGCAAACACATATCGATATATAACTCCTACCAGTGTACTCGATATGCCTCAAAGCACATATGCAGTACCAACTTCTCCCGTTGAACATGAAGATGGGGTCTCAGCCTCGCACAACGATACGATATGTGCTGAAGATGATGAACCATCTGCCAGGTTATTATTCATAAGAGCTACTCTGCCTTAATGTAACTTAATTTTATTTAATTATTATTATGGTTTTATTTTGGCTAGGTGTTTAGCTCAATGCCAAAGGAGAGAACAAGAAAAAGCTCAACGAAACATATCTCGATATATGACTCCTATCTGTATACCTCAAATAACACCTGGATTAATAACTTCTCCAGTTGAACAAGAAGACACTGGCTCATCCTCGATCTTCCGATGTCGGTCAACTCAGCATGGCTCTAGTCCACCAACTCTGGTTGATTTTGGTCGGCACTATCTTGGATTAATGAACATTCCATGCCCTCATTGTTCAGCCTTACACTGGTTGGATGAACAGTTGTCGAAGTCAACTTTGAGAACACATCTTTTTGGAACATGTTGTTTGCAAGGAAAAGTAAAATTGCCGAAACTTAATGAACCCCCTCCAGCACTTCGAAATCAAAATCATTCCGAATGTATACTCGGGAGTATAATGCAGCTAATGCATTTACCAACCTTGGTGTGACAATGGATCAAAGATTGATTGCTGGTAGAGGCCCGAACATATTTACTATTCATGGAGAATTACGCCATCGAACATGATCACTTCTGCCCCAACCGGATCAAACAGCAAGTTATTGTCAACTTTACATATATGATCCGGATTCTGCTATGGAGTTCCGAAGTAATAGAAATCCAATTTGTGCAAGGATGTCTTACAAATTATTCTAAATTGTTTATCGGGCATAAATCCATTCATCAAACTATATTGTCAGGTGTATTCTGTTTTATCTCAAGCAGATTCATGTGGTTATGATCTTCCTGTATATCTGAATTACAATCCAAACAAGGATCGTCACCGTTATAACCTCCCAATCGTAGATGAGATTGCGGTTATTTTACCTGGTGATGGCTATTGACCTTCTGGGATGCGAGATATAGTTTTACATCTTCGAGGAAATCATCAATTAATGCAAATCAATGAGACTCATCCTGCATACTTACCATTACACTACGTCTTATTATTTCCTGATGGTCAGTGTCACGCCCCGCTTCCCTAAAATGGAGGCGAGACGTGAAAAGGTCCGCACGAGAGTGGAGCTGTGAAGCCCCAAACCCGCTAAGCATCAATAAAACGTAAGCAGGTCCCTGTAACCACAAACGAAACAACAATAATAACACAAGGGGAGACAGAAATAAAATCTCAAATCTCATAATTTGTCCAACATTAAAATTAAGTTCAACATCCAGAAAAGCCACCAGGCTAAAAGAAAGAGTCTAAAGGCCCAGAACAAGGCCAACAAAAGGGACAACATAACAAAGTAGTGGTGCCACGCACCGACAACAAAACAATCTAAACAACAACACAAACAGTCTCTACGACTGATCGCCCGTGTCCACGAAGTCCTCGTCAAACACAGGCTCGGGCTCGGCGTCCGTAAACACCTCGTCCTCAACAACGAACTCAGGCTCAGGATCTAACATGTGTCACCCAAAAGAGTAAAGGGGCACATGTCAGCAAGTCTAAAAGACTTGGGCAAGGAAACTGAAATGGAAGGCAAACTAACAACCTAGCAGTTATAGTATGCATGACATGGCAGTTATGGTATGAGTGCACAAGTAAGACATAGTGAAACCACAAGTACAAGAGAACAATTTATCAGGGCATGTCAAGAGTAGCCAATCTACTAACAATCTCAATCTTTTCACTAGTCACGTTTCAAGTTGTTTGTAGGTGTTTATGCCTTACAGCTGAACTGTTGGACGTTCACACTGATTGGTCGCTTAACACTACCCCAAAACCCAGAGTTTACGCCTTACAACTGCAGTTGCTGATCGGCCAGACTCCCAGTTGAATGGCCGCTTAACTCTTACCCCAAAACCCACGTGTAAACGAGCCAGGGTACATGTACACGAGCTTAGTAAATGAGCCAGGGTTTCCCCGCACAAGAGCTCGTTTCCTGGACCACAAACCAGGAGCGTATTTCATTTGGCATAGGGGTGCACCTAGCCTCAATCATTTCACAAGTTGCAGCGGAGCTACGCAATCACGGGAACACTTAAAGAATGCAATGACATGACAATTAATTTGCGTACCGTTAATGGAAAGTAAACATGACATGGTAGTTGTGCAACATGATAAATGTCGGACCTAGCTTCGTTGTCAAGCTAGTTCCTAAAATTGCACCTAGGCGAGTATCATTTCGTCGCCTAGTCTCTTTTACGCCTACAACAAGCAAATGGCCTAAGACATGGCCCAAAACCCTAAGTGACAAGTTTCACTTGCCTAGCACCGAGGATGACGATCAACGAGGCCGTCACACAAATGCTAACTACGGAGATGAGATCTCTGCCATGGAAAAACAATATTAGAACAACATCCAACCTAGTTTTATTAGGGTTTTACAAAAACACAATGGGTTAAGAGAATATTAAGAGATCGAGTTATTACCGAATCGTTAGCGGAAGAACGATGCCGAGCAAGCACGGCGACGGAAGAAACGATCCGGGGAACCTAGGCTTCAGATCTGGAATGGATGGGAAAATCTGGAGAAAATGAGATTTTGAGGGTTTTGGGGGTTTTCCGGTGACCTAGGGGTGGTGGCCGGTCTAAATGGAGAGGGGGAGGAGCTCTTGATGAAGGAGGAAGGCTAGGGTTAGATGGATGATGATTTGGGAAAGAAGGAGGCTCAGGAGAAAGGAAAGAAGAAAAGAAAAACGTTTGGGGGTTTAAATAGGAAGTGCTGGAGACTGCCCAGAAATTAGGGTTTCGACACTTATTAGTCGGTCAAAGAGCAACCACTGACCGACTAGTTTGGGAACTAGTCGGTCGGTTGACCAACGCAGACCGACTAAGTCCAAACAGTAACTCCAGTACAAAAATAGGAATAGATTTAGTCGGTCAAAGAACAACTACTGACCGACTAGTTTCTCATCTAGTCGGTCGACGAACGTTCTTAGACCGACTAAGAATGAATAGTACTTGGTATCAAAAAATGATCATAGAGCTAGTCAGTTAAAGAACGATTGCTGACCGACTAGTTTACAACCTAGTCGGTCGACAAATGTTTTTAGACCGACTAACGATAAACAGTAACTCCTGAGTAATTAACAAAGCCCACTAGTCGGTCCATGAAGGTTTGCCGACCGACTAAATCGTCATCTAGTCGGTCGGTTCCCCTTCTTAAACCGGCTAACGTGCACAGAAAGTTCCGAAATGGAGCGCGAAGCTCCGGGATCGATTCCTAAGACTCCTAGACTTGATCTAATAATAAGATAAGACCGATATGAAGCCCGTCACAAATGACTAAATCCAAAATCGACGATTTCAAGGAAGAAGCTAGAAAATCACGACGAAACGATCGAAAATGAAAGCTACGGAGACGAAAACCACACATGAGGAGAAAATCCACCAAAACATACATATAAAATATAATTAATCCAAATACATGAAAACCAGTCGTTACATCCTCCCCAACTTAAGAAAAAATCCGTCCTCGGAATTTCCCAATACTCACGTGTCCGGGAACAAAAGTGGGAAACGCTCTCGCATATCATCCTCATTCTCCCAAGTAGACTCTCCTGGCGAGCCGTGTCGCCACATCACCCTCACAAGATTGACAACCTTGTTCCGAAGTGACTTCTGACGCCTGTCCAGAATCAGCACTGGCTGCTGGTCATACGTCATATCAGGGCGAATGGTAATCTCCGAGAAATCCACAGCATGAGATGGATCGCTAATGTATCGACGAAGCTGCGACACATGGAAAACATTGTGAACTCCTTCCAAAGATGGCGGCAAGGCTAAGCGGTAGGCTACCTCGCCAACTTTCTCCAGAATGTCAAACGGTCCAATGTATCGCGGGCTCAACTTCCCTCGCTTCCGAAAGCGAATCACACCACAATTCGGGGAAATCTTCAAGAACACATGTTAGCCCGGCTGAAACTCCAAAGGACGCCGTTTAGCATCCGCCCAATGCTTAAAACGGTCCTGAGCAATCCTCAACCTCTCCCGAATGTTCCTGACAACATCCACAGCCTCCACAATCATCTCAGGTCCCAACAGCTCCCGATCACTAACGTCATCCCAACTCAATGGCGATCGACATTTCCTCCCATAAAGAGCAGCGAAAGGCGCCATGCCAATACTCGCCTGGAAGCTATTGTTGTAGGAAAACTCTACCAGATGTAGATGGTCCTCCCACGAACCCTTGAAATCCAACATGCACGCCCTCAGCATGTCCTCCAAGATCTGAATCGTCCTCTCAGACTGGCCATCCGTCTGCGGATGGTACGCCGTGCTGAAACTGAGACGCGTACCCAAACTCTTCTGCAAACTCTGCCAGAACTGAGATGTGAACCTCGTGTCTCTGTCCGACACGATACTCACGGGGACTCCGTGTAGTCGTACGACCTCCTGCACGATTCACGTCACATCACCATCTAAACTAGGAAAAGGAAATAAAACGGAGAGCAAAAGAATTTACCTCCATATATCTCCTCGCTAGCGTCTTAGTGGACTGTCCCACTCGGAATGGAATAAAGTGCACGGATTTGGTCAATCGATCTACGATCACCCAAATCGCGTCATTCTGCTTCAGACTCCGAGGTAGTCCAGTCACGAAATCCATAGTGATGTGTTGCCACTTTCACTCTGGAATCGGAAGCGGTTGTAGCAACCCTGCCGTACGCTGATGCTCCGCCTTTACCTGCTGGCAAACCAAGCACTTGGCTACACTCCGAGCCACACTCCTCTTCATACCATGCCATCAAAAGTTCAGACGAAGATCCTTGTACATCTTGGTGCCACCAGGATGCACAGAATACGGTGAACTGTGTGCGTCCACCATCAACTCCTCCCTAATATCCCCAGCTGGCACACACAACCTAGCTCCAAACCTCAGCGAGCCATCCTCATGAATCAAAAAGTCAGTCCGTAGACCGGCTTCCACCTGCTCCCGAATCATCACCAGCTTCGGATCCTCAGCCTGGCCAGCCTTGATCCGATCCACGATCGTCGACTGTATCTGCATACACATCAACGAAGAAGCCTCTCCCGGAAGAACAATCTCCACACCAGACTCGCAAAAATACTGCTGCAATCTCCACTGCGAGGTCAAAATTATCACCGCTGGAAGTCTACTCAGCGCATCAGGAACCACATTCACCTTGCCAGGGTGATACTGCAAATCAATCTCATAATCCGCCATGAGCTCCTACCATCGACGCTGTCGCATGTTGAGCTCCTTCTGAGTGAAAATATACTTCAAGCTTTTGTGATTGGTGAAGATCTTCACTTTCTCACTTAGCAGGAAGTGCCTCCAAATCTTAAGAGCAAACACAACAGCAGCCAACTCCAAATCATGCGTCAGGTAATTCTTCTCATGAATCTTGAGCTGACGCGAAGCATACGCCACAACATGCCCGTGCTGATGCAACACACAACCGAGACCCTAGCCAGAAGCATCGCAAAAGATCTCAAATCCACCGCTGCGATCAGACATAACAAGAATAGGGGCAGTCGTCAATCTCTCCCTCAGAACACCAAAAGCATTCTCACAATCACCCGACCAAACAAAAGGTACATCCTTCCACGTCAATCTGGTCATCGGCTCAACAATACGAGAAAAGTCCTTAATGAAGCGCCGATAATATCCCGCCAAACCAAGGAAACTCCGAATCTCAGATGCTGACAGCGGAACAAGCCACTCCCTGATGGCCCTAATCTTCTCGGGATGCACTGAAATACCATCTCCAGTCACCACATGCCCGAGAAAAGCAACTCTGTCCAACCAAAACTCGCACTTGGAAAACTTAGCATACAACCGATGCTTCCTCAAAATCTCCAACGTCGTCCTCAAGTGCGAGGCATGCTCTTCCTCCGACTTTGAATAAATCAGAATATCGTCAATAAAGATAACGACAAACTTATCTAAAAAGTCGTAGAAAATCAGGTTCATCAGATTCATGAAAACTGCTGGTGCATTGGTTACACCGAAAGACATAACCACAAACTCGTAGTGTCCATACTTCGTCCTGAACGCTGTCTTCGGAACATCTCCCTTCTTCACCTTCAACTGATGGTAACCACTTCTCAAATCCAATTTTGAAAACACCCTCGAACCTCCAAGCTGATCAAAAATATCATCAATGCGAGGCAACGGGTATTTATTCTTGATGGTTACCGCATTCAACTCCCGATAGTCCACGCACATGCGACACGAACCATCCTTCTTCTTCACCAGCAGCACCGGTGCTCCCCATGGAGACACACTAGGGTTGATATAACCCTTCTGCAAAAGCTCATCCAGCTGCTTCCGCAACTCCTCCAACTCAGCGGGTGCCATACGATAAGGCGCCTTCGAAATCGGCTGTGCTCCCGGAATAATATCAATAGAAAATTCCAGAGCTCGATCAGGTGGCAAACCAGACATCTCCTCGGTGAAGACGTCATCAAAGTCCTGCACAACCACTGGCCTCTCCAGCTCCATCTGCATAGCCACAATCTCCACCGGCCTGGCCCAAAACCTGACAGGACCAAGCGAGCTGCTACTTCGGCTGAACTCAAATACTGGATGTTCGGGAATCTCGAACACCACCTTCTTCCTTTGACAGTCGATCGTAGCATAGAAACTCGCAAGCCAATCCATCCCAAGGACCGCATCATAGTTGATGATGTCATGGACAATAAAATCAGCGTAAAGCTCATGTCCACAAACCACCAACGAGCAAGAATTGCAACAGAGATGCACCGAGACCACGCCATTCCCTGTAACGATATTCCAACTCTTGGAAAGAGGGGACGTCGACAAGGAATGCTTCTCCACGAAGCTCTGAGAAATGATGCACATCGATGCACCTGAGTCAAAGAGGACTCGTGCAGGAAATGTGCACACCAAAACCACACCTAACAAACAATTTAACAATCAAGCCCTAGTCTAGCAAACAACCATATGCAAGCAAACAACATAATCTAACAAACAGGGCCAGATAAGAAAGGAACAGCTAGAAGGAGAGTTACCTGTGATAACCTCATCCACAGCCTCGCTCTCCACAGCGGTCATCAGAAAAGCCTGCCTCCTCGGCGAAAAAGCCTGCTGAAAAGCCTGCCTCTGTAGAACAAGAGCTGCTCCACGTCCAGCAGGAACATGTACTCTCTGCTGCAATGGTTGTGCTGCAACAGGTGCCCTCCACAGCTGATTCACATACCGACAATCCTTCGCGACATGAGAAGCATCACCACAAACCAAACACTGGCCCAGAAACTTCCTACACTGATCCTTGATGTGGCCAGGCTTGCCGCAGAAATGGCAAGTCTTCTGAATAGGCCCTCCTGGCCTCTTGAACTGCAGCGGATGATTAGGCTTGAAACCAGGCCAAACCACCGCTCTGGCATGCTCCATAGGCCTCTTCCCAGCACCAGAAACATGTCCCCTCCTCTGGCTCAGGTTCAGCTCCTGCCTCCTCGCAGCGACCAGAACCTTCTGATAAGAGTCCAGATCAGAGGAAGTCACAAAACTCTGAAGCTCCAAAGCAAGCCCCGGCAGGAACCTCTGAGCCCTCTCATCAGCATCCTGCACCATCTTCGGTACAAACCGACTCAGCCTAGTGAACTCTTGGTGGTACAAGTCCACCGTCAAGCTTCCTTGCTTCAGATCAATAAAGCGCTGCAGCATCTCCTTCCGAGCAGCCTTCGGAAAGAACTCATCATCAAATCTGGACTTAAAGGTAGCCCAAGCTATCGGCTCCACCAGCATCTTCTCTTCCGCATCCCACCAGTTCCGAGCATTATCCTTGAGTTGCCTCTTCGCCAAATCAACCCATCTAGCTGGGGTGATCTTGGCCATCTTCAAGTTATCCTCAATGTTCCGAATCCACTCATCGGCAGCCAGAGGACCCTCAGACCCATCAAAATATGCGGGACCAAGCTCTCGAAATTGCTTCGCTCCCGGCTCGGAGCGAGGGGCATCCTGGATTGCCCGACCAGCTCAAACAACTGGAGCATTCTGGACTTGCATGAGCACGCCCTGCTGCACCTACATCATCTGGAGCATCATCCGCATCATTGACGTGCGTTTATATTTCATACATTCACGCACGTTTTCTTTCGTGTTTCTCCGTATTTTTCCGCCGTCTCTTATTTGTTTTCGTGTATTTTCTCGTTTTCTTTCACTTTTCTTTGTTTTTCCATGATTGCAGGGGATTGACCACGTAGGGGACGTTTTACGATGATATCCCAAGTCCCCGGAGCAACGGGAGAAGTCACGCATGATCCAGGGGGTCAAACGGCAAAGTATTCATCTTTCAGCCCCTCACCCGGTCGGTTGGTCACCTCCAACCGATCGGGTGATGCACGCGTGCACCAACCGGTCTCTGCCGCAGCTCACAACGAAGTCACCCGACCGGTTCACAGACCGGTTCAGCAGGGGCTATTCTCTGTTTTCTCGAAGCAAAGCGCCAACCGATCGGGTGACTCTCACCCGATCGGTTCATCTGTAGCTGAGAAAGATGAGCTGAAGACACGGACGTCGAACCGGCCGATTCACCCGACCGCTCCAAGATCCAACCGGTCGCTCAAGAACTCACCCGATCGGTTCATGTGATCGGGTGAAAACTCACCGTTTTCTGATATTTATTTGTAACGGATCAACCGATCGGTTGACTTGTCAACCGATCGGTTGATGCGACGGCCTATATATAGAACCCCTAGGGTTCCAGAAACGAAGGGTGGTATTTTTTTACTGTTTTATTTCCTTGTGATGGCTGTAATTGTTACTCTTAAGTAAGTTTTCAGATCTTTCTAAAATTTTAGTATTATCTTTATTACTCCTTTACTTCTGCATTGCAATTGTCCGATTATGATTTCAACGGTTAAATTTCATTTAGATTGCTTTTTCATGAATTTTTGTGAGTAGTTCCCAAATCTGGGATTTTGGTGGAAACCCCTTCGGGGGCTCTTCCCGATGCGTCCATAGGGTTAGGAAATCGATAGGGAGTAGGAATCTAACGGTTATGCGGGGCGTTTCATTGTCATCGGCGGGAAAAAGACCGCCTTTGACCGTCGGGCCAAGGGGGAATAAACTTGGCGGTTGACTCCCTAGCCGTAGCTCACGCCTTTAGCGTAGACGCCAAATCCTAGAACGCGGGAGCGGCAGGATGAGACGTTGGGAGATATCGTTGCGGACTTAGTGCTCCTGGGATCGATCAGTGTTAATGGACACGGGAGTGCCCACTGATCGAATCCGGGAAGTCCGGTGTATCATCCTGGGCACCGACCGGAATATCGGGCCCATGGGACACCGGTACCACTTTCAGAGGCAACGTCTCACCATTAGACCCTAATCCCGATCGCTATCCATACCCGTAGGCCGTATCGGTGAGAGTCTCTCGTCGGGTTGGAAACCAAAGTCCTGGGTTTACTTTCTTTTTGTTCTTACACTTTTATTCCCTTTTGTGACAACCAACCACCGATTCGGGCTAGCTCGCCCCTCGGGGTGATTCAGGTCCTACCTGACCCAAGCACAACCTCGCCTCCCTGAGTTCGATATTCCCGCACCCTACACTAACCGTGAAACTTGCGGTAAACGACACCGCGCCGCCGCGACGCAAGCGGGGCGTCGGTCAAGTTTATGGCGCCGTTGCCGGGGAGGCAACGTGCTTGTTATTTTAGGATCTCATGAACCCTCGTGTCTAGCTCACATCCCTACCTCACGATAATTTTCGCATTCTCCTTTTTCTTTTTCTTTTTCTTATTTTTATTTCTTATTTTATCTGTCTCTTTCCCACTTGTCGCTTCACGGGTGTTTGTTGTTTTTCATGCGCATGAGTTCAAGG
Organism: Scilla litardierei; assembly: GCA_030789695.1. Classification (NCBI taxonomy): domain Eukaryota; kingdom Viridiplantae; phylum Streptophyta; class Magnoliopsida; order Asparagales; family Asparagaceae; genus Scilla; species Scilla litardierei. The sequence continues at coordinate 54,156,803 of CM061130.1, forward strand.
AGTCTTGACGACTTGATTCCCCTGATCCGGAGATTAACGCCACCCTTAGGCATTTGGCCGCCGAGAAGCGAAGTGAAGAAGATGTTTCACGCAGTTTCAGGAGACATCTGGGATCACTCTCACCATATCCGCTGTTAGGCGCAGAGCTTAGCAGAATCACTGAATACTTCAAATATACTATCCCTCCTGTCTGCCGTTGTGGAATGCCAGAGATATCGAGATGCGCAGGAGTACCTTGCCATGGCAACTCCCTTTCCCCACGGAGAAATGGCGTGTATCGACAAACATGGTCTCGAATGTAGTGAAGAAGAGTCAGCCGCAAAGTTGTGTCAGGAGAACCACCCGAGCAGGTTTGGAGGCGACGCTGAACAGGAATCAATCTACCCCTTACAGACTTCTATTGAGTGTCCCCGGTCTTTGGACGATGGAGAAGCTGGAAACGGTTGTGGAGAATCATCGATGACTGAAACATGTTTTCACCTACAAGCTTTCTTCCCGGATAATTATGGTGAGCTCGGAAGAGACCCGGTGCATCTCTCAATCGTCCCCACTGTACCCTGCGAAATTTCACCGCTAGGAGCCACGGTCGAGGGTGAGATTCCAGATTCTGGCTTCAGTAAAATCCACGAAGAAATCTGTTCCCTTGAGGATGCTCAGCTTGAAAAGTATGCGTCAGGGCCCCAAGAAGTTGAGATGAAAGAATTACCGCCGGGACTTAAATATGAATATTTGGGAGCAGGCTCGACCCTTCCGGTTATAGTTAACTATTCACTACCTGAGGACCAAATGACCAAACTTCTTGGAGTTCTAAAAAGGTTTAAAGGAGTTTTTGGATATGCAATTGAGGATTTAAAAGGGGTTAGCTTAGGCCTCTGCTGACATAGAATTCTACTTGAAGATGAGCAAGCCTCCTCGATTGAGCCACAGCGGAGGTTGAATCCCATAATGATGGAAGTTGTGAAGAAAGAGATTGTTAGGCTTCTACATGCCGGTATTATATACCCTATCTCCGATAGTCGCTGGGTTAGCCCGGTACACGTTGTACCCAAGAAGGGAGGAATGACAGTGGTTCGCAATGAAAAGAACGAGCTTGTACCAACGAGGACCGTTACGGGGTACAGGATGTGCATTGACTATAGGAAGCTGAACAAGGCTACAAGGAAGGATCATTACCCACTCCCCTTTATTGACCAGATGCTCGAGAGGCTGGCGAAGCATAATTATTTCTGTTTTATGGACGGGTATTCAGGATTTCTTCAAATCCCTATTCATAATGATGACCAGGAGAAGACGACTTTCACTTGCCCGTTCGGGACGTACGCCTATAGAAGAATGCCGTTCGGGCTTTGTAACGCCCCTGCTACATTCCAGAGACTCATGTCCGCTATCTTCTCCGACTACTCCCAAGACATCATGGAGGTTTTCATGGACGACTTCTCAGTCTACGGAACTGAATTTGACTCGTGCCTCAGTAATCTCACTAAGGTCCTGAGAGATGTCAGGAAAAGGGACTAGTCCTAAACTGGGAGAAGTGTCACTTCATGGTCCAAGAGGGAGTTTTTCTGGGACACATCATCTCTTCGAGGGGAATCGAGGTTGATAAGGCTAAAATCGAAGTGATTGAAAAGCTTCCAGCACCGCACAACCTTCGAGGAGTCCGTGGTTTCTTAGGACATGCGGGATTTTATCGCCGTTTTATAAAAGACTTCTCGAAAATTTCCAGGCCTCTGACCCAACTCCTCGTAAAGGACGCACCTTTCGTCTTCGGTAAGGAGTGTATGGAGGCCTTCCGCACTTTGAAGCAAGCCTTGATTTCCGCACCCATAATACAACCACCGGACTGGGAACTCCCCTTTGAGCTGATGTGTGACGCTAGTGATTATGCGGTTGGTGCCATCCTAGGGCAGAGGAAAGATAAAAATCTTCATGTCATATACTATACGAGCAAAACCCTTGATGCCGCCCAAAGAAATTATACTACCACGGAAAAGGAATTGCTCGCGGTGATCTACGCCATGGATAAGTTCTGACAATATCTCGTTGGCGCCAAGGTGATCGTACACACGGATCACGCGGCTCTTAAATATCTGTTGAACAAGAAGGAAGCCAAGCCACGACTCATCAGATGGATTCTCCTCCTCCAGGAGTTTGACCTGGAAATCAGAGACAAAAAGGGGGCGGAGAATGTTGTTGCTGATCACCTGTCCAGGATGCCCGCTCTTGATTTGAATGCTAAACCAATCGATGATTCACTCCCTGACGAGCATCTCTTCTCTGTATCTTCCTCCTGGACCCCCTGGTACGCCGACATCGTAAATTATCTGGCTTGTGCCATCGTTCCCCACAATGTGAGCTTTCAGCAGAAGAAGAAATTTTTCCATGAGGTCCGCAAATTCTATTGGGATGACCCCCACCTATACAAAACCTGCAATGATGGGGTGATACGAAGATGCATCCCTGAAACTGAGGCAACTTCCATCATTTCCCACTGCCACGGGCAGCAATGTGGAGGGCACGCGAGCACCTACAAGACCACCGCAAAAATCCTCCAAAGAGGGTTTTACTGGCCTACGCTCTTCAAGGACACACATGTTTATGTCCAAGCCTGCGATAGATGCCAAAGAGCTGGGAATATCTCCAAAAGAAATGAGATGCCTCAACACTACATCCTAGAGATAGAAATCTTCGATGTATGGGGAGTGGACTTCATGGGACCGTTCCCTTCTTCCTCGGGGAACCAGTACATCTTGGTGGCCGTAGACTACGTGTCGAAATGGGTTGAAGCGGTGGCCAGTCCAACCAATGACTCCAGAGTGGTGGCCAAGTTCTTTAAAAGCAACATCTTCCCGCGGTTCGGTGTGCCTCGTGTCCTGATCAGTGACGGAGGAAGCCACTTTATAGAAAAGAAATTTGAGGCCCTCTTAAAAAAATACGGGGTACAACACCGGGTGGGGCGTGCCTACCACCCCCAGACCAGCGGTCAGGCGGAAGTCTCTAACCGGGAGATTAAAAGCATACTAGAAAAGACAGTGGCCAATTCCAGGAAGGACTGGTCATCAAAGCTCCCTGACGCGCTTTGGGCCTACAGGACGGCATTTAAAACTCCTATCGGCACAACTCCCTACCGGCTCGTCTATGGGAAAGCTTGCCATCTTCCTGTGGAATTGGAACATAAGGCATATTGGGCGGTTAAGAATCTGAATTTCGACACCAAGAAGGTAGGAGTGCACCGGCAGCTACAACTCAACGAACTCGACGAAATCCGGCTCAATGCCTATGAGAACACCAAGATCTACAAGGAGAAACTGAAGCGGTGGCACGATAAGCGAATCTTAAGGAGGGAATTCAAAGAAGGAGACTTAGTTCTCATGTTCAACTCACGGCTGAAGCTCTTTCCTGGGAAACTCAAGTCAAGATGGTCGGGACTGTTCCGCGTCACCAAGGTTTTCCCGCATGGGGCTATCGAGATAATGGGAAGGGATGAGCCGTTTAAAGTAAACGGGCAGCGTCTAAAACACTATGCAGTAGGAGAACCAGAATGCTCTCCGGTCGGACCCCCCACGAGCGACATCTCTTCCTCTAACCCTCCGGATCCAAATTGATCACCGCTGCGGGCGTCGAGCCAACGACGTTAAACAAGTGCGCTTCATGGGAGGCAACCCATGTTCTAAACTTTTTCCCACTTTTTAGCGTTAATTTTTACTTTATTTTATCTACTTTTTATAAATAAAATCAGCCGCAAGAACATCCGTTCGGGGACTTAAGCAAATTTCTTGGTTTTTGCAGGAAACAGGCCCCAACCGATCGGGTGACAACTCACCCGATCGGTTGGGACGTATCAGATACATGCCGAGATCTGTCCCCATATGACCCGATCGGTTGAGTAATGAAGAGACCGGGTGGCAGACCGGGTGAGCTGGGGAGAACTCTCGGAAATTTTTGGGGAATATCAACCGATCGGTTGAGTTCATGCACGATCGGTTGACGCGACCGGGTGGGCAGCTCTCAATTCTCGGGAAAAACTTGGTAAGCGGCCAACCGATCGGTTGACATTTCAATCGACCGGTTCGCCTGTAGCTGTTGACCGACTAGAACTTTCGAATTTTGACTACCCGATCGGGTGGGTTTCCACCCGATCGGTTCATTTTCGACCCTATAAATAAGCCTTGGCACACGGCGACCGCCACCCGACCTCAGAAAACCCCCTTCACGTGATTTCACACCCACCAGCTATGAAATCGACTTCCTCTACCCCACGTACTATCCCTAAACCCTCATCCCCACTCGATCCCATACTTCCCCACCTCCGCCACCTCGCCATAGTCGGCACCCCATCATCAAAACGCCCAAACCCTAACCCTAGACCAAAAATTTTCAAAATTCTGTTCTTGTCAGATCAACGGGCGGTGGCTTCCCGGATTGTTTTCTCCTACTGCACGAGACCCCCGGGCGCTCAATCTCGCTGCATCGATGGGTAACATTCTTCCACTCTGCACATCTTCAACTTTATCTGCATTATCCTAAATTGGTGTGGTATCTCCTTTACTTGCCCTATATTCATCTTAAGTTCGCTACCCACGTAGCCGCCATGTCTAAGAAGGGGAAAGAGATTGCATCGTCTTCGCGCCGTAATCCGCTCCACGGCCCCTTTTCCCCCTCTTTCCTTGGCATAAACCCTTCTACGGAAGAGCAGTCTGACCGTTTACGAGCACTGCTTCATCGTCCGATGAGACCCACACTCTTCGCCGATCGCCCCACACTCGAAGCTCTAGGGCTTTCGAACGGCGTAGCGAGAATTTTCAATTGTATCGGGTGCCATACCCTCTCTCACATCCATGCTCACACACACCGAAATCTCACGCTCGAATTCCTCAGTTCCCTCGAGTTGTTTGATGGAGGTTTCTCCTTCCGCGCTTTCAATTATGACTTCTCTCTGGGTTTCATCGAGATGAGCAATATGCTTAATCTCCATCACCCCGACCCTAATACTGAACATTCCACCCACGATCGAACTGACATATACTCTCAATTTCGGGCTGATGGTGTTTGGCAACGATTTACCCGGTACACCACCTTTCCTCCCGAGGCTCCTGCCTCCTACATTATTCACCCGTGTTACCGCCTCGCCCATTGCATCCTCGCCAACACTGTTTTCGCCCGCGTGGATGTGTCCACTGTATCTAGGGATGAGCTCTTCTTTCTCTACGCCATGTCCGATGACAGGATCCTTGGGCACGTCCCTATGCCTATAGACGCCGCTCATTGGATCATCCACGAAATTTTCGCTGTTAGCCGCGCCATCTCTGGTTCCATCTGTTGTGGTGGGATGATCACTCTTATTGTCAGTTGTGTTCTGAGGGTACCTCCTGACCTCCCTATTTTGCCTGGGCGTAGCCGTATTGATCGTGATTACTTGATCGACATCAATATGCTTACTCCCTTCGGTGAAGACCGTGCTGTCTACCTCTACAGCCCCGCCTGCGAACCTTTCGCGATCCTGCCACCTTTGGCCCCTTTGCGAGTACCCTATACCCCGTCTCGCCTTCCTTGGGAGTTTTACCCCGATCCTTGGTACTCTCCATTAGTGCATCTGCCACCCTTGGATCCTCCCGATTGGCACCCCACTGTCGGCCCACCTAGTACGATCTTCTTCCACCACAGCCCCCCGGCGCACATCGATCCTCCCGTGCTCCAGCCTGTCGCCCCTCCTTCACCCATAGGCACACCCTCCTCTTCCTCTGAGGATTCTTTCATTCACTATTCCCCTCCCTCCTCCCCCTCCCCCTACCATTCCAGTACCAGCGACTCCGATTGACTCCCCCTTGCACATCTCTGCATTTCATTAATCATATCGTTTCGCTAGCTCTTTCTGGTCTAGCTTGGGGGACGTCTACTTTGGTGTGATGTCATGTTTTGTTTGTTTTTCTCATTTTGTGTGTGTGTTTGTTTTTCACTTTTTGAGTGTCGTGTCGTGTAATTTTATTTTATTTTTTATTTTCGTATTGTTTGATTTTGATTTTGATCTTTCTTTCTTTTTCGGTTTCATCTATGTGTTTTCCTCGTTTTCATTTCTTTTCGTGTCTGTGCGTATCCCCCCCATTTTCATTGTCCTCCCGTACTCACTCTTATTGCATTGAGGGCAATGCAAGTTTCAGCTTGGGGGAGTCGCACTTCGTGCGTCATTTGTGTTGTTTTTCTACGTTATTTGAGTCGTTTTCCATCGTGTTTTTCTTTTTTCTTTTTCCTTCTTTCTTTAGCTCTTTCTCCTAGAAATGAATCCTATGATGAATCGCCACAAAGTCACACACACCTAGCATTGCATCGATAATCACACTCACTAACCCTAGGATTTCGAGTCCTCTTGCATTTCACGCATCGTGGGTCCACTTAGCTTTTTGTGAGTCCTGTGTCGTGACAAGCATTTGGTGTGCTTCTGCTTTGTGGTTTTACTTTATATACCTGTTCAGGAATGACCCCTAGATTATCATGTTTCGATATTGAATATGCGGTATTTGCTTCTAATGTCTGCGTCTATATGCATGCTATTTATATCGTATACTTCAATTCGCATGCGTCGGGATTCCACAACTAAGGACTAGGATAACCCATTTAGCCTAAGCTCGAGGACGAGGAAGAGTTCAGCTTGGGGGATTTTGACGTGCGTTTATATTTCATACATTCACGCACGTTTTCTTTCGTGTTTCTCCGTATTTTTCCGCCGTCTCTTATTTGTTTTCGTGTATTTTCCCGTTTTCTTTCACTTTTCTTTGTTTTTCCATGATTGCAGGGGATTGACCACGTAGGGGACGTTTTACGATGATATCCCAAGTCCCCGGAGCAACGGGAGAAGTCACGCATGATCCAGGGGGTCAAACGGCGAAGTATTCATCTTTCAGCCCCTCACCCGGTCGGTTGGTCACCTCCAACCGATCGGGTGATGCACGCGTGCACCAACCGGTCTCTACCGCAGCTCACAACGAAGTCACCCGACCGGTTCACAGACCGGTTCAGCGGGGGCTATTCTCTGTTTTCTCGAAGCAAAGCGCCAACCGATCGGGTGACTCTCACCCGATCGGTTCATCTGTAGCTGAGAAAGATGAGCTGAAGACATGGACGTCGAACCGGCCGATTCACCCGACCGCTCCAAGATCCAACCGGTCGCTCAAGAACTCACCCGATCGGTTCATGTGATCGGGTGAAAACTCGCCGTTTTCTGATATTTATTTGTAATGGATCAACCGATCGGTTGACTTGTCAACCGATCGGTTGATGCGACGGCCTATATATAGAACCCCTAGGGTTCCAGAAACGAAGGGTGGTATTTTTTTACTGTTTTATTTCCTTGTGACGGCTGTAATTGTTACTCTTAAGTAAGTTTTCAGATCTTTCTAAAATTTTAGTATTGTCTTTATTACTCCTTTACTTCCGCATTGCAATTGTCCGATTATGATTTCAACGGTTAAATTTCATTTAGATTGCTTTTTCATGAATTTTTGTGAGTAGTTCCCAAATCTGGGATTTTGGTGGAAACCCCTTCGGGGGCTCTTCCCGATGCGTCCATAGGGTTAGGAAATCGATAGGGAGTAGGAATCTAACGGTTACGCGGGGCGTTTCATTGTCATCGGCGGGAAAAAGACCGCCTTTGACCGTCGGGCCAAGGGGGACTAAACTTGGCGGTTGACTCACTAGCCATAGCTCACGCCTTTAGCGTAGACGCCAAATCCTAGCACGCGGGAGCGGCAGGATGAGACGTTGGGAGATATCGTTGCGGACTTAGTGCTCCCGGGATCGATCAGTGTTAATGGACACGGGAGTGCCCACTGATCGAATCCGGGAAGTCCGGTGTATCATCATGGGCACCGACCGGAATATCGGGCCCATGGGACGCCGGTACCACTTTCAGAGGCAACGTCTCACCATTAGACCCTAATCCCGATCGCTATCCATACCCGTAGGCCGTATCGGCGAGAGTCTCTCGTCGGGTTGGAAACCAAAGTCCTGGGTTTACTTTCTTTTCGTTCTTACGCTTTTATTCCCTTTTGTGACAACCAACCACCGATTCGGGCTAGCTCGCCCCTCGGGGTGATTCAGGTCCTACCTAACCCAAGCACAACCTCGCCTCCCTGAGTTCGATATTCCCGCACCCTACACTAACCGTGAAACTTGCGGTAAACGACACCGCGCCGCCGCGCCGCAAGCGGGGCGTCGGTCAATCATCTCTCCATTGGTGGGCTCCCGCTCAGGCTCCTCGTCATGAAGGGGCGCACCACTACCACCACCACGGGTGAATTGCCTTCCTACCATCTATTGACACAGAAAATGAAACAATTAGACTCATAGCTTATGACTCGGATGTCGAACTTAGTTTATTGGACATTCTAATATTATTATCGTCATTCCGATAATCGCAGTTACAGAAGAGGACCTGCATGGGCCACCAACAAAACCTGTCACGCCCCGCTTCCCTAAAATGGAGGCGAGACGTGAAAAGGTTCGCACGAGAGTGGAGCGGTGAAGCCCCAAACCCGCTAAGCGTCAATAAAACGTAAGCAAGTCCCTGTAACCACAAACGGAACAACAATAATAACACAAGGGGAGACAGAAATAAAATCTCAAATCTCATAATTTGTCCAACATTAAAATTAAGTTCAACATCTAGAAAAGCCACCAGGCTGAAAGAAAGAGTCTAAAGGCCCAAAACAAGGCCAACAAAAGGGACAACATAACAAAGTAGTGGTGCCACGCACCGACAACAAAACAATCTAAACAACAACACAAACAGTCTCTACGACTGATCACCCGTGTCCACGAAGTCCTCGTCAAACACAGGCTCGGGCTCGGCGTCCGCAAACACCTCGTCCTCAACAACGAACTCAGGCTCAGGATCTAACATGTGTCACCCAAAAGAGTAAAGGGGCACATGTCAGCAAGTCTAAAAGACTTGGGCAAGGAAACTGAAATGGAAGGCAAACTAACAACCTAGCAGTTATAGTATGCATGACATGGCAGTTATGGTATGAGTGCACAAGTAAGACATGGTGAAACCACAAGTACAAGAGAACAATTTATCAGGGCATGTCAAGAGTAGCCAAGCTACTAACAATCTCAATCTTCTCACTCGTCACGTTTCAAGTTGTTTGTAGGTGTTTACGCCTTACATCTGAACTGTTGGACGTTCACACTGATTGGCCGCTTAACACTACCCCAGAACCCAGAGTTTACGCCTTACAACTGCAGTTGCTGATCGGGCAGACTCCCAGTTGAATGGCCACTTAACTCTTACCCCAAAACCCACGTGTAAACGAGCCAGGGTTCCTGTACACGAGCTCAATAAATGAGCCAGGGTTGCCCCGCACAAGAGCTCATTTCCTGGACCACAAACCAGGAGCGTATTTCATTTGGCATAGGGGTGCACCTAGCCTCAATCATTTCACAAGGTGCAGCGAAGCTACGCAATCACGGGAACACTTAAAGAATGCAATGACATGACAATTAATTTGCGTACCGTTAATGGAAAGTAAACATGACATGGTAGTTGTGCAACATGATAAATGTCGGACCTAGCTTCGTTGTCAAGCTAGTTCCTAAAATTGCACCTAGGCGAGTATCATTTCATCGCCTAGTCTCTTTTACGCCTACAACAAGCAAATGGCCTAAGACATGGCCGAAAACCCTAAGTGGCAAGTTTCACTTGCCTAGCACCGAGGATGACGATCAACGAGGCCGTCACACAAATGCTAACTACGGAGATGAGATCTCTGCCATGGCAAAAGAATATTAGAACAACATCCAACCTAGTTTTATTAGGGTTTTACAAAAACACAATGGGTTAAGAGAATATTAAGAGATCGAGTTATTACTGAATCGTTAGCGGAAGAACGATGCCGAGCAAGCACGGCGACGGAAGAAACGATCCGGGGAACCTACAGTTCAAATCTGGAATGGATGGGGAAATCTGGAGAAAATGAGATTTTGGGGGTTTTGGGGGTTTTCCGGCGACCTAGGGGTGGTGGCCGGCCTAAATGGAGAGGGAGGAGCTCTTGATGAAGGATGAAGGCTAGGGTTAGATGGATGATGATTTGGGGAAGAAGGAGGCTCAGGAGAAAGGAAAGAAGAAAAGAAAAATGTTTGGGGGTTTAAATAGGAAGTGCTGGCGGCTGTCCAGAAATTAGGGTTTCGACACTGATTAGTCGGTCAAAGCGCAACCACTGACCGACTAGTTTGGGAACTAGTTGGTCGGTTGACCAACGCAGACCGACTAAGTCCCAAACAGTAACTCCTGTACAAAAATAGGATTTAGATTTAGTCGGTCAAAGAACAACTACTGACCGACTAGTTTCTCATCTAGTCGGTCGACGAACGTTCTTAGACCGACTAAGAATGAATTGTACTTGGTATCAAAAAATGATCATAGAGCTAGTCGGTTAAAGAACGATTGCTGATCGACTAGTTTGCAACCTAGTCGGTTGACAAATGTTCTTAGACCGACTAACGATAAACAATAACTCCTGAGTAATTAACAAAGCCCACTAGTCGGTCCATGAAGGTTTGCCGACCGACTAAATCGTCATCTAGTCGGTCGGTTCCCCTTCTTAAACCGGCTAACGTGCACAGAAAGTTCTGAAATGGAGCGCGAAGCTCCGGGATCGATTTCTAAGACTCCTAGGCTTGATCTAACAATAAGATATGACCGATATGAAGCCCGTCACTAATGACTAAATCCAAAATCGACGATTTCAAGGAAGAAGCTAGAAAATCACGACGAAACGATCGAAAATGAAAGCTACGGAGACGAAAACCACACATGAGGAGAAAATCCACCAAAACATACATATAAAATATAATTAATCCAAATACATGAAAACCAGTCGTTACAGTCAGCTTGGATGGGAACCTGAGTTGAAGCAGTGGGATCCAGTTCAAAACATATCCTAAAGTAGACGCCTGACCATGTGTGAGTTTTATAGCTACCGTCTGTTTGAAAGACAGAACGAGAATTATTTAATTTTGAGAGCTGGGAAGTTATTCCAGGAGTTCATAGTTGATGATTGGGCAGCAATTGAGCAACATCGTTTGACATTCATCAAACTTAATCAACGAAAACTCCGCTCAGAGCTCTATCAGGGTCTTGTAGATATCGATGCATATGCCAGATGCGACCAAATTGGACAGCGCATGATACTTCCTTCATCTTTCACTGGCAGTGCACGTCACATGTTTGAAATATTTCAAGACTCGATGGCTATCACACGTTATAACCAGCACCCGGATATTTTTCTTACCATGACCGCAAATCCAAAGTGCTCAGAAATTACTTCGGCTCTACTGCCCAATCAAAAGGCTACCGACCGTCCAGATTTAGTCGCACGTGTATTTGAGTTAAAAAGAAAGGCTTTGATGAAGGAGATTGATGGAAATAATGTATTTGGAAAGAAATTATCACATGTATTTACAATTGAATTTCAGAAACGGGGTCTTCCACATATGCATGCTCTTTTCTTTCTTCGTGGACCCGATAAGATTCATACATGTGATCAAGTGGATAGAATTGTATGTGCTGAATTTCTTGATTCTACTCAAGATCCTGCATTATTTGATACTTTGTCAAAATGTATGGTACATGGACCTTGTGGTGCTCGGAATCCTAATGCTTCATGTATGGAAAATGGTAAGTGTACTAAGAAATACCCTCGAAATTATGCAGATGCAACAACCTTGGATCGTGATGGATATCCTATTTACCGTCGTCGTAGTAATGGGCATCTATATACTGTAAGGGGGCATCAGGTTGATAACCGAGATGTTGTGCTGCACAACAGGTATCTCTCAAGGCGCTTTAACTGCCACATTAAAGTCGAAGTTTGTGCTGGGGTAAGATGTGTGAAGTACATTCATAAGTATATTTATAAAGGTCATGATCGGACCACAATGGTATTGGGCGCAGTAAATGAGATCCAACAATACCTTGATGCAAGATATATTGGACCACCTGAGGCTGCCTGGCGAATATTTGAGCATCCTTTGCATCAAGAGATTCTGTCAGTTCAAAGATTGATACTTCATTTACCAGGGCAACACCGTGTTATTTTTGATCCAGATGAAGATGTAGATGCAATAAGGTCTAGAGCTGAAAATGATAAGACAACTTTGACTGAATTTTTTACATGTTGCGCTTTACATGATACTGCACATGATCTCACATATCAAGAATTTCCTCAAAAGTTTGTGTGGCATTCGTCAACAAAGGTCTGGACTCCAAGACAATATGGATATGCAATTGGCAGAATGTATTTTGCCTCCCCTAATTCTGGTGAGAGATTTTATCTACGGTTGCTACTAACAGTTGTTAAAGGGCCAACATCGCGGGAAAATTTACGCACATTCAATTCTATCGAGTATCCTACATTCAAAGCAACATGTATTGCAAGAGGTCTTCTTGAAGATTATTCCGAGTGGAGACAATGTATTTCCAAGGCTTCAATTATGAAAACATGATATCAATTACGAAGACTGTTTTGTATTATTCTTATCGAATGTGTGCCGATCGACCCCCTTGCATTATGGAATGAATTTTCAATGCACATTTGCGATGATCTTCCACATAAATTACAAACTTTATTTGCAATTCTACCCCAACTCATGGCCAACTTGAAGATTATGGATTATTCCTTATCAATGAATTGCTTGAGGAGTACGGTAAGTGTCTATCCGACTTTCCACCAATGCCACTTCCTGTTGGAGATTGGAATGCAATTGTTGGCAATAGATTGTTGAATGAACATCATGAACTTATAAATAAAGCGAAACAATTGGATGCACAAAAAGACATTGATTGCCTCAATGATGCACAACGCAATGCTTATTCAGCAATTACTTCATCAGTATTTGACAATAAAGGTACTACATTCTTCTTGAGCGGCGGTGCTGGAATTGGAAAGACTTTTTTGTACAATGCAATAGCAACAATGTTGCGTAGTCTTGGAAATATAGTTATCACCGTCGCGTCTTCCGGTATTGCATCATTTCTACTTAGCGGAGGTCGGACTGCACATTCCACATTTCGTATCCCGTTAGATGTGCATGATACTTCAATTTGTAATTTTAGTAAGCAATCCATGCAAGCAATTATTCAGAAAAGCAAAACTTATAATATGGGATGAAGTACCTATGCAACATCGGCACTGTGTTGAGGCAGTGGATCGATCGTTACAAGATATGTGTGATAACCCCAGAGCATTTGGTGGTATTACTGTTGTTCTTGGTGGGGATTTCCGACAAATCTTGCACGTCATACCAAAGGGGGTTCGAGAAGAAATTGTTGGTGCCTCATTGAGACGATCTGTATTATGGTGCTATGTACAAGTTTTGATCTTGGATCAAAATATGCGGTTAAATAACTCATCTGTTGAGAATGCAAATTTTGCAAAATTTATTTTGGAGGTATTTTATTTCATGCCTAATTTAATTTTACTTACTATTTTTATCTTAGCCATTCCTTAACTAAAATTATATCTATATGTATTAGGTTGGGACAAATCCTACAGAAGTAGTAGAACTTCCTTCTAACATATTCAGGTGCAAGGATTTAAACGAGTTAATACTTCGAATTTATCCGCAGCTTGATATTAAGGGTGCCGTGACTCCGGCATACCTTACTGAACGAATAATTCTTTCTGCACGGAATGATGATGTTACTTTTATAAATGCTGATACATTAAACATTTTTCCGGGACAGAAGATTACGTATCAAGATGCAGACAGTTTTTCTGAAAATGATGAAACCGATCCAACCATTATGAATAGATATCCAACTGAGTACATAAACTCTTTGGATCCTCCTGGGTTGCCACAATTTACACTTGAGCTTAAGGTTAGTTGTCCTATTATTTTATTACGAAATATTGCACCTAAAGACGGGCTCTGCAATGGCACTTGATTGATGGTTTTTAGATGTGCATCACGTGTCATTGAAGCTCAAATTTTAAATGGGGATAAAGCTGGTTGTTTTGTGTTTATTCCAAGAATATCTTTGTCTTCATCGGCTACAGAATTATCTTTTCATATGACAAGAAGGCAATTTCCTGTCCGTGTGACATATGCTATGACGATTAATAAAGCCCAAGGACAATCTGTAAAATTCGTTGGAGTTGATTTGCGGACCCCAGTTTTCAGTGATGGACATCTTTATGTTGCACTTTCAAGGTGCACATCTTTTGATCGTGTATGTATCCTTCTTTAGCCCAACATAAATAACACAGAAAACATCGTTTACCCAGAAGTTCTGCTATGATTTCCAATGTATGATAAAAATTGTATGTAAGTTTTTTAACTTTCTTTCTTTACATTGTTTTATTTATATTATTTGTTTAAATGATCTTTTGAAAAATTATTATCGATTGTTGTCTAACATGCAGGTATATCATTATCATACGTTACCAAGCTTTAAAATGTGGACCCACATTACCATATATGGCAGGGTAAGAAATTTTTTCCTTTACTGCATTTCATTGCATGACTTAATAGTTTTCGGTATGCATTGATTGATAAAATATATTGGTTTGTATTTTTATATAGATAGACGATGATGAATATTTGGCAAAAACTGTAAGTTTCTTTTCATACTTCTACATTATATTTTTAATCTACTATGTTTGCATTAACATTTTTCTTCTCACATGTTCTGTTACTTCAAAACAATCACATAAATGTCAAGCTACGGGGTTATATCGGATTTTGGTTTGATAAGGTATGCATACCGTTACAAACACTCCCATTTTGAAATTAAAAATTAGTGACTGTTTATTATTATTATTATTTCCAGCAAATTGCTAAAAGAACTTTACAAGCAACGGCGACGAGTCACATTGAAGACAAAGCAATCTTCTTTTCCGAGGTAATATAAAAATCTTAGATTTTGTTTTTCAAAATACCCTGTTCATTGACCATACAAATACCTTTTTTGTTATAGAAGTGGAAGATGGTTCTTGCCGAGCTTACTTGGTTCCAGAAAGCACGCCATCCACCACTCCAACGAAAAAAGGTAAATAAATGTATAAATTTAAATTTTTCCATATTATCAAATATATATTAATTTTTCTAAGAAATTTATGTTCTTAATTTATCTAGGTTATTGCTCATCCTATTAACTCTCCACTTTGGATTGAGCTTGACACGCCATCTTTTTATAATGTGATGATGAAAAGGTTTTCTGCTTAAAAATGATGAAGGTAATAAAAGTGAGTTGTACAAAGGAATTAGATATATCTTCGTTTCTAATTTTTCTATTCTAATCTATGATTTTATTTTTTATTTTCAGGACACACGACACTAGCTTCATATGTAAATTTTGTTGGTTTTAAATGCCTGTGTGAGAGATGGTGAGAGATGGTGTTTTTGAAGTTGGACTGCATGGTTCAATCCAAAATGTATTTTTGTGTATATTTGTTCATAGTTAAGGGTTTTTTCTTTTAGCATATAGTTTAGGTTGTGTGATATTATAAGTCGATGTACTTAGCCCACAAGCATAGCCAGAAAGCTGAAAAGGAAATCGAAAAAATCTTTGCCAGCTTCAGCCCAACAGCACTCTCTTCATCCCGTTGTCTGTCATATGCTTTAGATAAATGAACAGAACATGTGAATCATGAAGTCTCAATTTTGGGGTGAATGTTGTTTGAATTTGATCCCCTTTTTAACTAAAGCATGTCACTGATATTGTTTGAATATGGAGATGTATAAATACTATGAATTAACTTTTAGACATGCTTTAGCTCATTTTTTGTTTTTAACATTTGATTATGTTTCTGTTGGCTAACGATAATGTTGGTTTGCTTCTCCATGGTTTAAAATGTGGAGAGTTACAAAGAGGCCATGTCATAATTAATATTAGAAAACAACTTGTCTGCCAATTTCTCAACATTGTATCATTGGCTATAAAAATTTCTAATTTAATGGAGAAATGTTTTGTCTGATTTTAAAATCATGAACTTTGTTCTTTTTCTTATCATGTGTATGTTACAGATGCCATTAATAGATTAAATTATGATTTTTTGTTTAGATTATTGGACATTAGAATTAGTTCATAGGCCAATTAGACATTAGAATGTTACAGATGAGTTATCATGGGCTAGAAAAAAATCTCTTTTATGCATTAATCATTTCGTTATAGCTGGTTCATTGGTTTATCTCGATTCAGTTGCTTCGGTACTCAGCGAACTACTAGCTAACTAGGGATCGCTCCACTGGCGGTATGATTCCAGGATCTGGTTTTTTTCGATGCCATATCACTAAATCTTTCTCTGACTATTTCTCACCATTGTATAATAGGCTTAAAATCATGAAATATGTGTTATTTTTTCTTATTCTAATTCTTTTAAACTGTGTTTGTTACAGATGCTTTAGAATGCCTTTTTTTCAATAAAATTATTTGAACATGGATATCTACAACTCGATCGATACTGATAACTGGTGAATAATTTCCAAACGATTGAAATCAAATTCTTGATGCTTTGTTTAGGTTTCTATGGAGAACTATAAATTTTGGGTTGTTTTATTTGGCAATTCTGTTCATTTTGGTTTATAGAGCAAGGATTTAATTGTTTTTAAATGTGAAATACCAATCGTTGATGTCAAATTCTTGACGTTGTAATTTGAGAGTAGATGACGACGTGGTATTTGAATTGCTTGAAGTGAATTTTAAGGAATTATGATGAAATATATTGTCTTAATGTTGACACCTATAGAAATTTTTTTTTGCTTTGATGTAGTTTTGGGGATTACAATATGCATGTCTATAGTTAAAACTTGACGTGCGGTATATGTTCTGCTGGTTACATGGATGGTGGTTCGTGTAGAGAAGACGATGAGCGATCTCTTGATCAGGACGGACTAGACGATGCGACTCGATCAATATTGATCACAGGTGAATAATTTCAAAATGTTTGAAATTTCTTGGGATGAGCTAAATTATGGGTGATCTAAGATTTTGAGGGGGAATCGTAAATGAACCGCGCCGAAGGCGCCCGCTAATTTTTTTTAACTAATTTGTTGTTCTGCACCGAAGGCGTCCGCGCTGAATTTGTTGTTCCACGCTGAAGGTGCATGCGTCGATTTCGTTGTTCCACGCCGAATGCGTCCGTGTCTCTTAGTATTTTTACGCTAATTTGTTGTTCCGCGCAATTTTGACCGTGGAAATAATTTTTTGGGGAACAAAGATTTTGCGGGGGAAAATCTTAATTGAACCGTGCCCGCGGGCACGGGGTATGACTAGTAATCATATATTACACACTTTTCAATTGATCGCTTTCTACTTGGAGTATAAGAGATATCACACATTTCAAGGCAATATGAATAGAAAAAGATAGTTTTCATGAATTTCATGCCAATTTTCAATTCATAGACGTTGTTACACTCTAAGTAATCTCCCTAGGTATCAAAAATTACATAGCTTAGGTTGTCATGCATATATAGGTAGTCACTCTCTCACATGTCATTGGATCACCTCTTCCAAGCTTATATATAAGCGTGGTGGTATCAAATATAAAAATACGACTTTTTCCCATATTTTTGTAGCTCCAAATGAATAAAAGGAAATTAAGACGGAAAGAAATAAGAGGGGGATTGTGTATATACAATGGAACTTCCTTTTTTCCTTTTTTTCTTTTTCTCTTTTTTTCTTTTGTGTGTGTGTGTTTTTATATACACAAGAACAATCTCGAATAAGATAGAAAGATATAAATATTTTTTTCTTTGAGATTTTGGGATTCATGGATCTTATTCCTTTTAGCATGGGGAAGATGCAAATATAGGATTCCCTAAGGGGAGATTCACCAATGACTATAAGTATAGAAATGACGTTCAAGATATGTGGAGAAAGAAATATATATAACGCTCGGTTCACTCCTTTTGTATGTGTATAACAACTTCAACAGGGTAATGTAATCAACTCATTTTGATAACAAAAAGTAAACTAATCTAATCATATCAAATGACAATCATTCATTCAACCCGGAAGTTCAATATGCATTTCATGCAAAAAGAAGTGATAATGGAGATGCAAAGCGATACTCCAAGTATAGGTAATCAATGCATGAAGCTTGGTGTGTTTTCTACGAAGAGTATACAATAATAATTCCCTGTCTCAGTTAACGCTAAAATTTCATTCATAAGCACATAATGAACGATGGAAGTTTTTTTTCTCAAATGCATAGCATTATATCGCATATGATATCAGAAATAAAAACGATGGCATGGCAAGAGAATACGTGCATAAGAGCAAGACAAACTCAAGGATATAGTCATTATAGGGAATTCATCTCTAGCAAAGAAAGTAAAAAGGAATAAGGATGAAAATAAAAACTACCTATACATATGCAAGTCTCTCCAAAAGTAAGAAAACGTGATGAATGGCAAAATGAAAAAAAAATGAAAAAGTTAGTGAAAATAAGTGAAAAATAAAGAAAAGTAAAAAATGAAGGTTAAAATGAAAGAAAACTAAAAAGTGCGTGTGTACACTCACTCTTCTAAGCTAAACTATACATTGTTATCAATGTGCTAAGTGTGGCACTAGGACACATAAGATAGTGGTGGGTGGGTTAGGATGCATGGATGATGCAAAATAAAAGGAAAATAAAGAAAGTAAAATATGGCATGATATATGCAGATGATGAATGCAACAAGCATGCAAATAATGGATGGTACATGCAAAATGGATACAAAATGTGGAACAGAAATACAAACTCTCCCACAAACTGATATATATATGTACAAAAAGTGATCAAAACATATGGGCAAGCAAAATGATGGCAAAATAATGGGGCGAGAGGTGGAGAAAAATATGTCAGGCATCCAGAGTGCATGCCTAGATTGGGGGTGCAACGCCATCACATCCCTGTGGTGGGGGCAGTGGTGGTGGAGGTATAGGTTCCTGTGGGGTTAGCCGGGCTGGTGGTGTCGGTAGTGCTACATGCGCTCTAGAATTTGGTTTAGGATGAGCTGAATACCAGGGTCATGTAAACACCGGCCTGCATAGAGCTAACGGTGGTGGCGAGAGCCCTAACATCCACTTTGAGTCCACTCACTGCCCCCTCGACAGTACGGAGCTACTGGACAAGCCCGTCAGGTGCGGGAGCAGAGGGTCGTACAGGTGGAGGACGGGGCTGTCACACATGACCACCGTAGACGAGTGGGGACACTATCGGGTGCGTGCGTAGGGCGGTGCTCACTAAAAGACGCTCAACCTCTGTGGAAGGATGAGACGTATGTATGCTTTGGGGCGGCGGTGGCGTATGTGCACAAAAAATCACAACGTGCTCGAAATAAAATAGGGAACGGTTGTACCAAGCATGACGCGACTCCTCATAAGCAATCTAAGCGAGAAACGCCTTGCCTATAGCTCTAAATCAGCACAGGATCTCCCCCAAGCTATCCTAAAACATAAAAATGATAGATTAGTAATGAATATCATAAAATCAAAGTGTTAATCAAGATAAATAGGAAACAATAGGGTTTAATTTGAGAATGTGGGTGGATTTGGGTTGCTTGGGGCTTACAAAATGGGAAGGCGAAGATCGAGGCAAAATAGGGCAAAATGGGGATGGGCTGCCGCCGATCGGTGACGGTGGAGTCGTCGGAGTGGCACCAGAGTGGATACTCGAGTGCGGCGAGGGCGACGGCTCGGACGAGTGGGATCGACGGCTCGGGCGAGTCGAATGGAAGAGAGGGGGAGAAATATGATTTGGGGATTTTTAATCCCCGAGCCGTCGATTACATTTTTATAGGGCCGGGTTTGGTTAAGTCACTCGGCCGAGTGACTCTCGTTACTCAGTCGAGTAGCTCGACCTGCGAATTTGAATTCTGGTGTCGACTGAGTTGAATGACTCGGCCGAGTAGTTCTTGTCACTCGGGCGAGTGATAAGTCCCACTCGGTCGAGTGACAATTAAAACCAAAGTTATGATTTTCAAATTTTCTGTTGCAGTCCTCCACTCGGGCGAGTAGAACTAGTCACTCGGACGAGTGAACTAATCTACTCGGTCGAGTAAACAAGCCTTGTAGAGCTATTTTTAGAGCAGATTGGTATAAGATTCACTCGGTCGAGAGCCAAAGTCACTCGGCCAAGTGGCCAATCATTTCCAGAGAGCGGGTTTTCAAGTCTTCCTAGTCAGTGAGTCATTTGGGCGAGTGGCTTCTCCACTCGGCCGAGTGACTATATCACTCGACCGAGTAGGCTGTCTGCTTCAGATCCTTACTCTCTGTTTTGTGACACTTTCTGTTTCTTCCTCTCCCGTCAGTTTCTTCCTTCCTTAAGCATTCAAGCACGTCCCTCGAGCTACTCTTCTTCGCCATGGCTACCCTCCATTGGATGTTTTCCTAACATCTTCTTCCTACAATGAAAAATGTTGCATGTTGTCAGAACTTTTCCTAAGACTCTTGACCCGATAAAAATTCTAAAACGAAAACAAAAATTGAAATTCAACTAAGATAGAACTAAGATAGAACATCGGGTTGCCTCCCGATAAGCGCTTGTTTAAGGTCTTGAGCTCGACCCCTTAAGATTTAGCATTTAGCACGTGATGTTCGGTGCATAGGAGATGTGCATGTCAAACTTCCTTGGGAGGCCATGAGGGTTCATATGTAGCACTAGTTCTTCATTGGCTTCCTTCAGGTGCACTTCCTCTCTAATGGTGTTGAGGGATGATTTCCCCCAGCTTGCATTCTTGGTATCTTTCTTCTTTCCCGACGATTGAGGTGTGTTTACCGATGGTGCTTTCTTCTTGTGCTTCACCGTAGAGAGCTTTCAGAGCTCTCTAATCCTTACGACATCAACACTGTTCTTTTCTTCATCAGTGAGCTTGGTCACTTCATCGATGAGAGGATCCAACAGTTCTCCAATTGGGGTAACGTCCTCGGTATTTGGAAATCCATCAAGGCTCTCCGTGTGCAAGGATCCAGTGGCATAAGGCATGGATTCATCTATGACCTCATCAAGGAGGTTCACGTTGTCTGCTTCTTTTTGCCAAGGCCTTTGCTTCATTGTCTTGGGAAGATAGAATTCAACCGCTATATTGCCAATGTTGAGAGACAACGTTGTTGGATCTGGATCTAAGCCTAGAGGAGGGGGGTGAATAGGCTTATAAAAAATCTCACGCAACCCACGAGAAATCACACGCAGTTATAATCACATACATGGTAAACAATAAGCAATCATAAATACACTGCAGATTTAACCTGGTTCGGTTGTTCCAACGACCTACGTCCAACCCCAAAAGCAATACTAGATTATTAAATTTAACTGGTACAACTTATAGCTAGAGCACCAACTCTACACTCACCTAGCTCTCAGTACCTGCACTCATCAAAGTGCCCAAAAAATAACAATCCTAGTAAAGCTCTCTCTTGGCTAGGCCCAACGAGCCAAATCGCCAAAAAGATAATAAAATAGTTCTACAAAGATCACAACACCAAATCACAAATATAATAAAGTAGAGTTTAGAATCGCTCAGTTGTGACGGCGTTGGTGTCTCTGTCATTCAGCATGTGGTTAGATCAATCTTACAAGTAGTAGTCCATAGTCCCCTCAATCAGCAAGTTGCGACATGTAATTTCTGAAGCAACAATCTCCACATTGCGGCAAGTTGCGAATGAGCAGATCAAAGCACCATGTTGTGTCTAGAGAGATCAAAGCACCTCGGCATTCCGCAATTAAACACCACGTATTTATCCAATGTCTGAGGCAAGCATGTCACAACCTCCTCCAATAATTAAAACTTGCGGCACCCCCAAAAAAGCCACACACAAAAATGGTTTTGTGATGATGCTTGGGAATTACAAGATGCACCTGTAAAGGAAAAAAAGAACCAACACAAAATTGCGGCTGTGTGATTTTGTTGTTTAAAAAAGGAGGCTGGCTTTGGGATTTTCAAAGGCAACGTCTTGGGCACTTCGAGATTTTCAACAACAAAAAAACATGCGGTCCTTGGGATTGAAAGTTGTAGATAAGGGATGTGTCAATTAAGAATTTGGCTGTGCACTCTTTTGGGATTTAATTTGTTCCCTCATGGAACTTTCAATGTAAAAGAAATGATCTGCTCTTGGGAATTGGCAATGAGAAGGTGTCCGGCTCTTGGGGATTTGGATGTGATGAATTATTAAAGCTTTCGGCTGTGTTGAATTGAGATTCTCAAAGGGAAGGGTTAAATAATTTGGTTTGTGACATTGAGATTTTGCAAAGGAAACAAAAATGATTTTCTCTTTTGATTTTGCAATGAACAGCTCCTTGGGATTTTTGTTTTTGAGGTGCGGCTTGCCCTTTTGTTTTTTTGATTGGCTCTCCCAAATAAAGGTTGCAGCTGCCAACCTGATTCCTTTTTGGCTTTGGCTTGAGGCAATATTCGAAGGAGATTGGATAATGGAAATTTCTTGCGTGAGGGATAGGTGTTTTTCGGCCGACTGCTTTTTCCCTTGCTTTGGAGAGAGCCTTATATATCATAGGGTTGGGATTATGTGCGGCAAGAGATGAGACCCTAGCCTAAGGTTTTTGGCAATAGTGAATCCAATGGCTAGGATAGATAGGACGACACAGGGAGTCCTCATGCTAAGGAGAGATGCAATGGATTCTAGCTTGAGTTTGACTTGGTATGGGCACTAATGAATAAGACTCAATCCAAGTGTATTTCCTCTCCCCTCTTTGGCAATTCCTCCTTTGCACATGAACACCCAATTCATTACCCCATTGACCAAGTCTCCATTTGAGTATCCATTAGCTAGTCAATCCTGAAACACTTAACACACACATCAAAAACGTTCTCATACATTTTTTATCATCAAACACGAAGTTCATAGATCATTGCTACCAACAATCTACCACTTTTAATGATGACAGACTAAGTATAAGATTTAAGCAATAAATTTCCAAATAGTATGCGTGAAAGTGTGACGATAGAGGGTGACATGTAATGTTATAAATGGTGTGCAAACAATGATGTGCAAAGTGTAAGATCTGGATCTAAGCTTAGAGGGGGGTGAATAGGCTTATAAAAATTCTCGTGCAACCCACGAGAAATCACACGCAGTTACCACACAATCAATCAGAGCAGAGTATAGTAAAGCAATCACAGCATGCACATGCGAAATACCCTGGTTTGGTCGTCCCAATGACTTACATCCAGTCGCAAAAGAAATACTAGATTATTACAGTTAACTGATACAACCTGTTGCTAAAGCACCAACTCTACACTCACCTGGCTCTCAGTACCTGCACTCACCAAAGTGCCCAAACAATAATAATCCTAGTAAAGCTCTCTCTTGGCTAGTTCCAACTAGCCAAGTCTCCAAACAAATAATAAAATAGTTCTACAATGATTACAACAACAATATCACAAAATCTTATAAAGTAAAAGTTTAGAATTTCTCAGTTATGACTGTGTCAATGTCTCTATCGTTTAGTGCATGGTCAGATCAACCTAACAAGTAGTAATCCCTAGTCTCACGTGCAACTTAAGTTACAGCTCAAAGTTGAATTGTGTCCCTTTATTAAAACTTGCAGTTCTTCAAATCATGCGGCTTGCGGCATGCAGTTCTTCAAATCATGCGGCCTCAGATCAAGCGGCTTGCACAGAAACAAAACCTCTGGAAATTAAACAATGGAGAGCTGTGCTTGGGAAACAAACAGTCAAATCATGCGGCCTCAAATCTTTTTGATGATTGATGCGGCTGCCTCTAGAAAAGATCACAAAGGAAACTGCGGCAGGATCTTAGAGATTTTGATGGGATCAAGAAGGTGTGGTTGCTCTCTCCCTCAAAATTTCGGTTCCCCTCTCCATTGGAATTATTTCGGCAGGTTTGTATTCTAAAAAAAATGCAGATCTTTGTGATTTGCAAAGGAGAAAAACGTTGTGCACTGCTCTTAAGAGTTGATTAGATTGTGAAAAAAGGATGCGGCTTGTACCCACTTTTTTAATGGCTGAAGATGCTCTTGAGAAAAAAGGTTAAGGTCAAGGGTTTTGTGAGGAGGCGATAAATGAATTCGGCCTGCACTAGGGTTTTTTAAAAGTGCGGCTCTAAGGGGGTTTTTAAATGAATGTGCCTATCTTTCTCTAGGCTAGGTTTTTTTTTTGGATTTTTGGCCGACCCCTTGTCTTGGCATTGGATGATGACTTATGTAGGGAATGCTAGGGGATATGTGGTTATGGGAAGAGATCAATTGCAAAGATTAATTAGGCTACAGGGAATCCTAGTGATAGGGGGATTTGCAATGAGTGTGAAGTTTGAAATTGATATGGAGTAGAATTTGGGTTTGACTCCAATAGACATGAGTCAATTCAAACAAGGTACTGCCCCTTTCTCTTTTGCACTTTGACCAAACTCCCTCCGTGAAATAATCACACGTTTGCCATTCCTGAAACACTTAACACACACGTTAAAACATTCGCACACATTTGTTATCATCAAACATGAAGTTCATAGATCGTTGCTACCAACTATCTCCCCCTTTTGATGATGACAAACTAAGTATGAGATTTGAGAATTAAATTTTCAAATAGTGTGCGTGAAAGTGTGACGATAGAGGGTGACATGCAATGATAAATAATGATGTGTAAACAATGATGTGTAAAGTTAACAATATGCATGCTCCCCCTATTTTTGTACTTCCCCAATATTCATTAATGCTCCCCTTAATCAAACAGTCATGTTTTCACGAGCATTACAAAGATAGTACCAAATGCCAAATATCACACGTCAAATACAACAAATACCAATGCTTCACAAATATTTATATCAAATACCACAAATACCAAATCTTCCCAAATATTTCTCCCCCTTTGTTATCATCAAAAGTTATAACACGAAGTCAAAATCATATAACATGCAAAAAGAGAGTATTAATAACTATTACTAACAATTGCATGCATACCATCATAGAATAAACAATTCATAATCCAATGGTATTAAACAACCAAGACTTCAACACCAACGTGTAGTGTGATGATTAAAATTGAAGCACATGAGGAGTATCATTTAAGAAAGTCAACCAGAACCAAGCCACATTTTCCATATAACGTTCTATCACCTAGAATTGATTTTCCACATCTCATTAAAAATGAGTTCAAGGTACCACACCCCAAGACATAGCCTATAAGGACTCTTAGATGTGGGGGTTGCATTGCTTGACGAATAGATACACCAACACTAAAGTTTACCCATAAAGCTTATGTTGGATACTCGTGGGTAATACTGTTGCCAAGGATTGTAAACATTTTTCATACAGAGCAATTATCCTTCTTTTTTCATTTTTTTAAAGTACTTATGACAACAATTTCTTTAGCTCAATTTTTATCCATGGCAAGGTATATCATATCCCTTAGATTTTCAGTTAAGTTTTCCTACTACATTCACTTTCCATACTGTAACGGCTTGTTTCTATCGTACCTACTTCGTGCACGTGCTTTTGATCGTGCACGTGTTTATTTTAGACTTTATCTGTTTTTGAACGTTTTTGTGTGATATGTCGTCGTGATCGTCTCTGAAAGTATTAGATTGCGAAACGACTTTGGAACGACATATCTCGAGTCGTTCTTCCGCGATACTAACTTATTTGACGTGACGTCGCGACTTTCTGTTTTGACGCGAGACGTTTCTATTTTTAGTTTTGTCCCTCGACGTCGAAATTTAGATCCGTCTTCTCCACGCTCTTTCTTTAGTCGTCCCGAACACCCCATAATTATTTTATAATTTTTGGACTTAATTTGACCTATTTTCTATTTTTTTGAAAGCTTTAAATAATTTTAAAACCTATTTTTATAAAAGTTTTAATTACAATAAAATTCCTATATTATAATAACGTATTAAAGAATTTTCTGGCAAAGTTTCAGAATTTTTGGCCGCACCCATCTTGCGTGAGGGAGAGGAGAGCAATTTTAAATTATATTAATTATATTAATTATTTTAATTACGATTTTCTTAACCCAAAACCCTAACCCTAACTCTTTTATATTTAAATAAACCCTAGGCTAGGTAATTTTCGCAGCCACACAAACCCTAGCCGTCAAAAAACCCTCCCGACGTTCGTCGCAACGTTGCGACGATCGCAACGTGCACGACCGGAGCTCTCCCCTGCAATTCCCAGCGCACGACCGGAGCAAGCCCCCGCATCGCCGCTTGCAGCGCCCGCTGCATCGCCTCCCCCGCTGTCGCCCTCTCCGACCGAGAGCACCGCTCGGTCAGACCGAGCGCCCGCTCCGCACAGCCGCTTGGCCCGCTCCGCTGCACCCCGCTAGCGCTTGACCGAAGCCGCTCCCCGCTCCGACCGAGAGGCCGCCCCGTACCCGCTCTCCGCACCGCCTCGTTGCAAGTTGCAACGTTGCAACTTGGCCCGCCCGCTGCGACCGATGGGATCTGTCGGTCAGACCGACGGTTCTCCTCGCACCCCCGCTGCAACCGACCCCGCTGCGCTGCATCAGCGTCCGACCGAGAGCTCCCCTCGGTCTGACCGAGGGAACTCTCCGCACCGACGGTGTCCGACCGACCAAACTTCGTCGCAAGTTGGTTTCTCCCACACCAACTCCTGTGGTGGGCCCCCCAAGTGCTCCTGAGGTGTTGTGGGCCCCCTTGGACCCCTAGCACTGCTGTGGGCCCCACTTGGACGTGCTACTTCGCGGATTTGCCGTCTACGACGTTGCGACACGTCGTAGGCCTTCGTCGCAAGTTTGGACTTTTGGAGAATCGTGCGAGGACCAGATCTGAAGCTGTGGAGTGCTCCGATCAGACACGACATCCATTCTACGACAAACTCCGGTTCAGGTTGGTTCCCCGAAACTCGTAGAAACCCCCACAATAGCTGACTGAACCCTAAACTAAAAACCGTCAACTTGAACTAAATTTAATTTTCAGCTCCTGTAAAACGTTGTACGAACATAGAAAATCGACGAACGGACTATTTTGACAGTGCACATAGGATAGATCGTCGATTAGGTTGATACATCAAAAAGTGACTTTTGACGAATAGGATAGTCCCGAAAACCTAGAAACGAACCCTAATAGGATTTGATGAATTTGAGACCTGACATCTTCGCCGTGGCGATATTTCAGACGGACTTCTGCGGACGAGACGCTTGGACGAGACGCTTGGACGAGACGCTTCGAGAGGACGACGCACTAGCCGTTTCAGGCAAGTGTACCCACTTGCGTTTTTTTGACCGTGCTTTGGTCTTAGATTGCTAAGAACTGTTAGACTGTGAATGTATAGAACCGGACGTGAAATGATAGCGTCCGGGACGACTCCTGACGGCTCAGACTTGACGACGAAGTCTGAGCCTGACAACAACTACTTTTTTTCATGCTGTAGGGCTATCATGTGTGTGCGTGTGTGTGGACACCCTAGAATAACCCTTCCCGTCTTGTCACGTCACGTCCCGTCTTGCACAGCCCGCTGGTCAATAGGGCACTCGCCGAGTGATCCCTTGTACTGTTTCACAGCCTGCGGGCAATAGGGCACTCTCCAAGTTGAGAGAGTGATCCCTTGTACTAATACACAGCCCGAGGGCAATTGGGCACTCTCCAAGCTAGAGAGAGTGATCCCTTGTACTGATTCTCAGCCTGCGGGCAATAGGGCACTCGCCAAGCTAGAGCGAGTGATCCCTTGTACTGGTGTCATGTCATGTCTTGTCTTGGGGTTTGGGGTTGGGTTGAGCGTGCGCACGGCAAGAGGGTCTGATCCCCCTCGAACCGTAAGGCGTGAACCCTTTCGTGTCTCACTTGTCTTGTCTGTTGGGAGAAACGATCTAGGATCTTGGTTTGATGATGACAAACTTGTCGTTATATCTGACGTGTGTGCTTAGTGTGTTTCAGGCTTGACAAAACACTATATTTGCACTATTTGGCAGAATTGCTATTCGTATAGCAATTTGGGAGAAAGGAAGTGTGTGCACACAAAGATGTTTGACTTGGTCAACATGGAGGGAGATAGAATCAACTTGAGATTCGGTCAAATCAATTTGAGATCTATTCCAATCATAATTATCTCTATTCAATTCAAATTCCAATTCAAATTCCAATTCAAATCCTTCTACATCTCAAAATCCTTTAATCTTGGGATTCTCCTTGATCATTATTGATCCCCTCCTAATCCTATATAAACATCATCTCAAAGAGGGGATGAAAGGTGGCCATAGCAATAATATCAACCAAAAACCCTAGCAGCCGAAATCGAAGAGCCGCTCGAATCCTTTAAAGTCTCAGCCGAACATTCTTATGAGATTCCCAAAAAAAAATGAATGATTAGCACCCCACTTTAAAATCTCAGAAGGAACATGGCATAATTATTTTTGTATGGGTGTTTGATTGGCCGGCCATATTTCTTTGGGCAAGGGGGTTTTCTTTTTTGCTTTTGTTTTTTCATAACAATTGTTTTTAACATCTCTCCCCCAAAGAGTGATCCCCAAGACGCACTAAGCTTGATCCCTAAGAGCCGCAAGTTCCAAGCCCTGCCGTTTTTTGTGTGTGGTCTTTTTGATACTTTGTTGTTTGATTGCAGAGGAAGAAGCCGGATTTTATTGGGGAGAGCTCATCATCAAGAGCTGCATGGGTTCACTTGCCGTGCATGATTGAGCGCCGTCCCTATCGTGCGGGATCGAGCGCCGCCTCGTGCCCAGAGGTTTGCCGATCGACGCCCATAACGCGCCACGCTGCGTAGTCGTCCACTGCATCAACAAGCTTTGACGATCGGACGTTTTCATCGAGCAAGGGGCCTCATCGACCGAAGGATCCAAGTGTCCCCTCTCGATTGATGACTCGCCTTTGACCAAAGATTCAGACGTGCTCGCAACGAATTGAAGGGAGTACCTCTTTTAACATCAAAATTGATTTTGTGTATTCTCCACTTGTTTGATTCTTCTGTGCATGCAAGCACATTAATTAGGGTAGCAAGAAAAAAGGGTCTTCATAATCTCTCTTGGCCACAAGAATTACTTGTTTACAGCACTAACTCTATCCCTTTTGTTTTGCAGGGACCTGGCACAAAAAGGCAAACGAAGAGGGCACAAAAATTTATTCAAGAGCCTAGTTCGTTTTTCAAAACAATTAAATTTCTTAAGGGCGCATTAAATCAAAGAGGGCAACAAAAATTCTGAGGGCCGCACAACATAATTTACAGGAGCTGGCCGCATTAAGTCAAGAGTCAAAAAGGAGCAACTGAAATTTCTAAGGAGCAAGGGCACACGCACAAATAGCCGGCCAAATAATCCAGTTGCATAGCCGCATTTTTTGGCAGCCGGAAGTATTGGAGGCATATGTTTAAGGGTGGCCGAAAAATCTCAGAGAGCAAATTCTAGAAGGACATTGCCACAACATTGAAAGGAAGGACAGTGCCACAACATCAGAAAGTGCCGAGGCCACAACTTGAGTTACCGTCCCCGAGGATATCACTACTACTTGCCAGACGACTTCTGGCCTGTGCTGATTGACGAAGACGACGCCTATACACAAACTGAGCCTTCTAAACTCTACTGTTTATTATTTTGTGTAGTAGTTGCTAGATCTTCGTAGGGGAAACTTTACCTGTTTTTGGTGACTATTTTGGGACTTGTCTAGTTGGGACTAGACAAGTGGGACCCAGCTAGTTTGGGACTAGCTGGTAGAAAGCTTTGCTAGGATTGATAGTGAGAGGAAACACTGTGTGTGGCGTGCTGAGAGTCCGACGAGTGTAGAGACGTAGAGGGTGCTCTGAGAGTGCTCTAACTTATGACTTTGTACCTATTGCACTATTCAATCTAGTATTAGCTTTGGAGGCTGGAGTAGGTCGTTGGGACGACCGAACCAGGGTAAATCTACTGTGTACTCTGTGTTTGTTTTTCATTACTCTGGTTGTGCTTTTAACTGCGTGTGATTTCTCGTGGGTTTCACGAGAATTTTTTATTAGCCTATTCACCCCCCTCTAGGCTAGGTTCCAGATCCAACATTGTCCTGCCTTGCTTCCGTCACGTCACGTCTTGTCTTGACACCTGTAGGCTAGTCCCGTAGTTGGTAGCACACGCTACGACTACTACTTGTCCTGTTTTACTTTCCTGCTGTGTTACTTCCTGTCGTGTTACTCTGTTATAACCACATCATGTTAATCAACCAGTAAACTGTTGTGTAAAAGAACCTCAGCATGCTAATCAACCAGTAAACCGTTGTTTAAAGTTCGGTGCACTTGCAGTAAAGTCTAACCCTTCTTGTAGACTTTACCTGACGTACATTTCCTTTTTCTTGGGTGCTGTACGTCAGGTGTTCAGCCAGAGATCGTGGGCAAGGCAGACTCGCTGGAGTACGAGGAGCCGAGGACGTCGACCCAGAGCACGTGCCTGACGAGGACCAGACCTTGAGGTCTTTTAGTCGTCACTTTCAGAGGTTACTACTTTCAGTTTTCTTTTAGATAGTTTGTTGCCACGCTTAGGCTTCTTTTTAGACTTTGTACTTGTTGGATATCATATCTCTAATTTAATGAATGCAAATTTCTTTTCTGTACTTTTGTTGTTTCGAACTATAAAAATGCAAGAACCTGAAAATCTTTTAAAATGGTACCTCTACAGACGCTTATTGGGTCCGGGCTCTTAGCCCTGGCCTAAGCGGGCCTCGTCACGTTTCGCTTCCGTCCATTTTGGGAAGCGGGGCGTGACAGGTTTTAGTGGTGGCCCATGCAGGTCCGTTGTGAAAGTTCGGAACAATAAAAGTACCGCATTCATTTGATATCCACGTACAAGTCTGAATTAGTTTCCCAGTCTTAGATAGTAGGAAGACTTAGGTAGACGTCCCAGGTTGATAGTCGGATGCCTTGGTTAAGATTTAGTCGTCCTCGTCCTAGACTATTTTAGCATCCCCATTTGATTCTGATCGTATTAGATATCTAGAGTCCTTCTTTTAGTTAGTCGCTCGCCCAGCTCCATCGACTTCGGGCCCAGCAGAACGAACCTCGATTCTCTTAGGAACCTTCTCTTTAGATCCTGATTATATTCTAGCTCATAGGAAGTCTTAGATCTGAGTTATCCTAAATCTTTAGACGACCCGATGATTAGAACCCTGTCCTCTAGCATCCCTCTGATCCTTGCAAATTTTTGTGCTATCGACCATAGGGTCCCATCGTAGCTCCTCACGATTCATATCTTACGCGTAATCTTCATGCGATCATTTTTCCTTTCTCTCGATTCTCGTGATCGTTTCCTAATGATCATCATTGATCCTTCGAATCCCTTCCCTGACCAATTCTACCTTCTCTAAAATTATTTTCGACTTTCCTTATTAAGTTTCCGCTCCAGATTGATTTTGCTGTTTTGGATCGAGTTAAAACTTTTAATTGACTTAGAGCTTTCTTGGACGTAAATGTTTTAAGTCAATGTCTCGCATTATTTGCCTTGTTTCCAAAATATATATATTACTTTTATAAACTACACAATATATTTCTACTATCTTGTATTTATTTTCAAAATTTCCCTTTCCCAAAACCTGCTTCCTTTAAAAGTATTTTCGAAATTCATTATTAAATTCTCCGCCGAATTTGACTTCTTTGAAAACTTTTATTAATTATTTAAAATTTCTTATTTTCGGTTAAGTTAAAATTCTTTCGCAAATTTTGAAACCTTTCGGTCGTAAAAGTTTTAAGTTACGACCTCGTACTTATTTTCGAATCAGTATCCATCGAATTTTAGTTTTAAAACTTTGTTATCATTTCGGAAATTCAATATATCATTTTTCTACCTACGAAATTTATTTTATCCATTTACGTACGTACTTTAGAATATTTTTCTAAAACAAAGGGGGATTTTAAATTTCTTACATATAAACATCTCTATGTTCATCGTGCTCATACTTCAAGAACCTTTGTTTAAATTCATTTTCATCTGCAAAACAACCGCTATCTCATCTTACTTTTATCTCTTTTATTTCTTGTTTTCGAAACTCATTTATTAAATTCTTCGCTCGGTTTAACTCCCTTGAAAGCCCTTTATTATATATATATATATAATTTCTTGCTTTTCGGTTGAAAGTTCCTTCTTAGATTTTGAAACCTCCTTAGTCGTCAAATTTTCAAGCTACTATCTGGTAATTATTTCAAATCGGTATCTTTCATATTTTTATTTTTAAGACCGTGTTAACATTTTGATAATTCAATTTATATTTTCTGGGCTATCGGATCTATTTCTAAATCACTTACAGTTCATACTTTTAAAATATTTTCTGGACTAGGTGGAACTTAAATTATTATTATTATTATTATTATATCTGTTTTATGTTTCTCGTGACCACATTTCAAAAATCTTTGTGTAAACTTATTTTTCGTTTGCAAAACGATCGTTTTCCATCCAACCAACTACCTCCTTATCTTGCCTTATTTGAACTCGTTCTTTCCGATCTTATTTCGTTCCGCTTTTGATTTAGTTTTCTTTCCTTCTTTTATCTAGACATTAGATCTTGTAGTTATCCATGCTATCTCCAGTTTAGGAGTAGGCCCTTTGGTAGGTGATGTCGTTGCAGTGCCTGAGTATAGGTAGAGTGTGTAGACCTGTAGGAGTGTGTCATCTTTAGGATCTGATGTTTGTCTCCTGTGTCTTGAATGTGTATTCAGTGTCAACCATGGTATGCTGGAAGTTGTCTGAATGACGGTATTCATACTTATATGAATGGTGTCATCGCAGGCAGATCCTTAGACTTAGTTTTAGTTTTAATGAATG
The DNA here is from genome assembly GCA_030789695.1 of Scilla litardierei. Lineage (NCBI taxonomy): Eukaryota > Viridiplantae > Streptophyta > Magnoliopsida > Asparagales > Asparagaceae > Scilla > Scilla litardierei. The sequence goes on from CM061130.1 coordinate 54,189,500, forward strand.
GTTTATCTTGGTTGTATGTGAATCGTATCAAAACTTTGTTTTTTTAAAAAACCAAATCTTTAAAGTTTTAAAACTAGCTCACAAGATCACAAATCACTTAACTTCCCACATCCATTACCGCAACACCACACGTTTTTTTTCAAATGTTTTTAAAATATTTCTTTGGCCTTAAGCCTCTCTTTCTCTTCTTTTCCTCCTTCCTTAAACAAAATTTTCGTGTTTTTGATTGTTATATTAATTGGGCCTAACTATTATCGTTATAGGATTTTGTTTGTTGGTAGGCTTGGAGTGAGATGAGTTTTATTATGGCAATGATTAATTGATTTTGGGAACACAAGGATGATGGATTAGAATATCTTTTGGATGAAAAGAATGAACTGTCCAAGACCTATTTAAAATACCGATGTGAGACGGACTCAATGAGAAATTCTGGTCGGATGAGATTATACGAGGAGATGAGGACTCAACAGATTTGAGGCTTAGACGGGTAGTAGATAGGAGTAACTACGGAGAATAGTATGAGTTAGGGTGATCATGAGATTGAGTAGAGCTTATATTAGCATTGAGACGGATTGATGAATTGACGTGAGAAGACTTTGAGGATAACACGGCGTGTGGAGATAAATGGATGATTAGGCAATCGGACTTAATATTTGTTGGGATTAGTTATAGTGAGCAGGATGAGGGGTAATTCTGACAGATCAAAATATTTGGTGGATGAATTTATGGGGAGATATGACGAGAATGTAATGAAGACACGACGATTGCTGATTGGTGAAGGTATTATAGGATAGACAAATGTTTTGTCTTGGATTGGTGGATGACTAGAATCGCATTTTTTTGGAGATTTATTAATGTTGGGAAAAGATTTAGAAATTCAAAAGATATTAATGAGCGATGATGATGCTTAATGGAGTGGTACGATATCAGAAGATGTTATTATTTCTATGAGAACTTGGAGTTGGAAATTGGAACGGTAGTGATGGAACTATATTATTAGGAGGTGAGTTTAGTCGTGGCTTTGCCAGTGAAAAGATGGATTATGGGGTATTATTGAGGAACGTTGTTCGAAGTTACAGGATTAGAAATCTTTATGAGTAGATATGATAGTCGCGGGTAAAAGTTTATATGGGTAATTATTACTAGTGTGAGTGATTCCGAAGGCGGAATCATTTCTAAGGTGGGTAGAATGTAACGACCTGTTTCTATCGTACCTACTTCGTGCACATGCTTTTGATCGTGCACGTGTTTATTTTAGACTTTATCTGTTTTGAACATTTTTGTGTGATATGTCGTCGTGATCGTCTCTGAAAGTATTAGATTGCGAAACGACTTTGGAACGACATATCTCGAGTCGTTCTTCCGCGATACTAACTTATTTGACGTGACGTCGCGACTTTCTGTTTTGACGCGAGACGTTTCTATTTTTAGTTTTGTCCCTCGACGTCGAAATTTAGATCCGTCTTCTCCACGCTCTTTCTTTAGTCGTCCCGAACACCCCATAATTATTTTATAATTTTTGGACTTAATTTGACCTATTTTCTATTTTTTTGAAAGCTTTAAATAATTTTAAAACCTATTTTTATAAAAGTTTTAATTACAATAAAATTCCTATATTATAATAACGTATTAAAGAATTTTCTGGCAAAGTTTCAGAATTTTTGGCCGCACCCATCTTGCGTGAGGGAGAGGAGAGCAATTTTAAATTATATTAATTATTTTAATTATTTTAATTACGATTTTCTTAACCCAAAACCCTAACCCTAACTCTTTTATATTTAAATAAACCCTAGGCTAGGTAATTTTCGCAGCCACACAAACCCTAGCCGTCAAAAAACCCTCCCGACGTTGGTCGCAACGTTGCGACGATCGCAACGTGCACGACCGGAGCTCTCCCCCGCAATTCCCAGCGCACGACCGGAGCAAGCCCCCGCATCGCCGCTTGCAGCGCCCGCTGCATCGCCTCCCCCGCTGTCGCCCGCTCCGACCGAGAGCACCGCTCGGTCAGACCGAGCGCCCGCTCCGCACAGCAGCTTGGCCCGCTCCGCTGCACCCCGCTAGCGCTTGACCGAAGCCGCTCCCCGCTCCGACCGAGAGGCCGCCCCGCACCCGCTCTCCGCACCGCCTCGTTGCAAGTTGCAACGTTGCAACTTGGCCCGCCCGCTGCGACCGATGGGATCTGTCGGTCAGACCGACGGTTCTCCTCGCACCCTCGCTGCAACCGACCCCGCTGCGCTGCATCATCGTCCGATCGAGAGCTCCCCTCGGTATGACCGAGGGAACTCTCCGCACCGACGGTGTCCGACCGACCAAACTTCGTCGCAAGTTGGTTTCTCCCACACCAACTCCTGTGGTGGGCCCCCCAAGTGCTCCTGAGGTGTTGTGGGCCCCCTTGGACCCCTAGCACTGCTGTGGGCCCCACTTGGACGTGCTACTTCGCGGATTTGCCGTCTACGACGTTGCGACACGTCGTAGGCCTTCGTCGCAAGTTTGGACTTTTGGAGAATCGTGCGAGGACCAGATCTGAAGCTGTGGAGTGCTCCGATCAGACACGACATCCATTCTACGACAAACTCCGGTTCAGGTTGGTTCCCCGAAACTCGTAGAAACCCCCACAATAGCTGACTGAACCCTAAACTAAAAACCGTCAACTTGAACTAAATTTAATTTTCAGCTCCTGTAAAACTTTGTACGAACATAGAAAATCGACGAACGGACTATTTTGACTGTGCACATAGGATAGATCGTCGATTAGGTTGATACATCAAAAAGTGACTTTTGACGAATAGGATAGTCCTGAAAACCTAGAAACGAACCCTAATAGGATTTGATGAATTTAAGACCTGACATCGTCGCCGTGGCGATATTTCAGACGGACTTCTGCGGACGAGACGCTTGGATGAGACGCTTGGACGAGACGCTTCGAGAGGACGACGCACTCGCCGTTTCAGGCAAGTGTACCCACTTGCGTTTTTTTGACCGTGCTTTGGTCTTAGATTGCTAAGAACTGTTAGACTGTGAATGTATAGAACCGGACGTGAAATGATAGCGTCCGGGACGACTCCTGACGGCTTAGACTTGACGACGAAGTCTGAGCCTGACAACAACAACTTTTTTTCATGCTGTAGGGCTATCATGTGTGTGCGTGTGTGTGGACACCCTAGAATAACCCTTCCCGTCTTGTCACGTCACGTCCCGTCTTGCACAGCCCGCTGGGCAATAGGGCACTCGCCGAGTGATCCCTTGTACTGTTTCACAGCCTGCGGGCAATAGGGCACTCTCCAAGTTGAGAGAGTGATCCCTTGTACTGATACACAGCCCGAGGGCAATAGGGCACTCTCCAAGCTAGAGAGAGTGATCCCTTGTACTGATTCTCAGCCTGCGGGCAATAGGGCACTCGCCAAGCTAGAGCGAGTGATCCCTTGTACTGGTGTCATGTCTTGTCTTGTCTTGGGGTTTGGGGTTGGGTTGAGCGTGCGCACGGCAAGAGGGTCTGATCCCCCTCGAACCGTAAGGCGTGAACCCTTTCGTGTCTCACTTGTCTTGTCCTGCCTTGCTTCCGTCACGTCACGTCTTGTCTTGACACCTGTAGGCTAGTCCCGTAGTTGGTAGCACACGCTACGACTACTACTTGTCCCGTTTTACTTTCCTGCTGTGTTACTTCCTGTCGTGTTACTCTGTTATAACCACATCATGTTAATCAACCAGTAAACTGTTGTGTAAAAGAACCTCAGCATGCTAATCAACCAGTAAACCGTTGTTTAAAGTTCGGTGCACTTGCAGTAAAGTCTAACCCTTCTTGTAGACTTTACCTGACGTACAGTTCCTTTTTCTTGGGTGTTGTACGTCAGGTGTTCAGCCAGAGATCGTGGGCAAGGCAGACTCGCTGGAGTACGAGGAGCCGAGGACGTCGACCCAGAGCACGTGCCTGACGAGGACCAGACCTTGAGGTCTTTTAGTCGTCACTTTCAGAGGTTACTACTTTCAGTTTTCTTTTAGATAGTTTGTTGCCACGCTTAGGCTTCTTTTTAGACTTTGTACTTGTTGGATATCATATCTCTAATTTAATGAATGCAAATTTCTTTTCTGTACTTTTGTTGTTTCGAACTATAAAAATGCAAGAACCTGAAAATCTTTTAAAATGGTACCTCTACAGACGCTTATTGGGTCCGGGCTCTTAGCCCTGGCCTAAGCAGGCCTCGTCACGTTTCGCTTCCGTCCATTTTGGGAAGCGGGGCGTGACACATACTTCATAAACGATATCTCCAAATGTTCAACAATAATAATACATGTGGAAGTGAAATAGGAGGGGTAGATTTCAAGTTATTTTCAGTCATTGAACATGCCATGAATATTTAGGAAGATGAACATGCGCATGTAGCAAAGGCAATAATACACCAATGTCTACATAGATATGACAATCATTCATGAACACTTCTGTAATGAAACAAGGAGTAAGATACACATTTAACCTTTTAAAATATTTTATTTTTTTAAATTTTTTTAATGCATGAAGTACTAAAACAAACATGAGATGTAGTCACACAAAACAATGAAAATCATGCACACATAATCATGCAACTACTAGCACACAAACAAGAAAAAGTTCAAGCACACATTACAGCAGGAAATCTCGTACTAAGTTTTTATAAATAATACCAAGCTCAAGACGAAGACGACAATAGCGAGCCTGAACCAAAGGTTTGGTGAATATGTCTGCAAGTTGTGATTTCGTAGGAACGAACTCAACAAACACATCCTCTTTAGTGAGGTGATCTCTAAGAAAATGGTGTCTTACGTCAATATGTTTAGTACGAGAGTATTGTACGAGATTATTAGAAAAATCTATGGCACTTTTGCTATCACATCTAAGAGGGACTCTTTTAAGCGCTAGTCTGTAGTCAGATAATGTTTGCATCATCCATAATACATGAGCACAGTAGCTGCCGAGGGAAATATACTCTGCTTCAGTAGTGGATAATGGAACACTATTTTTCTTACAGCTAGACCATAAACTAAAGAGTGACCTAGCATAAAACAAGTGCCACTAGTGCTCTTTCTATCAGTTAAACTACTTGCATAATCAGCATCAGAATAAAGCACCAAATCAAAATTACCACTAGAAGGATAACAAAGGCCTAAAGTAGGTGTACTAATTAGGTACCTAAAGGTACTTTTAATGGATTTTAAATGAGACTCTTTTGGGTTTGATTGAAAGTGTGCACACAAGCATACTGTAAACGTTATATTAGAAGCAGTCAAGTACAACAAGGAACCAATCATACCTCGATATAGCTTTTGGTCCACTGCAACTCCTTGTTCATCCGTGTCCATTTTTGTGTTGGGGCAAATCGGCGTTCCAATTCCTTTAGACTTCTCCATTCCAAACTTTTTCAGAATATCCTTGATGTATTTGGTTTGAGATAAAAAGATGCCTTCCTTTTCTTGCTTTACATGGAACCCAGGAAAATATTTCAGCTCTCCCACAAGGCTCATCTCAAACTGATCATGCTTGACTTTCTCAAAATTTTGACAGAGAAGATCATTAGTAGCACCATAAATAATATCATCAACATATATTTGCACAATGAGAAAATCATCAGATTCATGCATCAAGAATAATGTATTGTCAGTACTCACCTTTTTAAAATTATTTTCCGACAAATATGTGCTTAGACGGTCATACCAAGCTCGTGAAGCTTGCTTAAGACCATACAAAGAATTTTCTAATTTATAGACATGGTTTGGAAAATTATGGCTTTCAAAACCTGGGGGTTGCTCAACAAATACCTCTTCTTTTCGGTAGCCATTAAGAAAAGCACTTTTTACATCCATTTGTTTCAGTTTGAGCCCTTTATAAATTGCAAAAGCTAGCAAGATTATAATGGACTCAAGCCTAGCAACTGGTGCAAAAGTCTCTTTAACATCAATTCCTTCAATTTGATTATAACCTTTAGCTACCAACCTAGACTTGTTTCTAATAACATTACCAGATTCACATGCTTATTTTTAAACACCCATTTAGTACCAACTACATGATAATGGGTCTATGTACTAGTTTCAAGACATTATTCCTAACAAATTGATTTAATTCCTTTGCATGGACAAAACCCAACTTTCCTCTTCTAAAGCAATATCTATAGTCTTATGCTCTTTTACAGAAATAAAGTCACCATAAATACAGAGAGCACAAAGATCTCTAAAAGAGGAACGTGTGCAAATACCTGCCGTTGGCTCTCATATAATTAAGTCTGATTGGTGGTTTGGATTGAACCTCAGCTCTCTTCTGGTAACTACTTCTTCTTGAGTTTCTGCCGTGTCAGTTTCAGCTTCTTTATGTATTTCAGGTTGCTCCTTATTAATTTTTGGAAGGATTTGTTGTTCTACATTTTTGTCTTCATTGTTCTGCCTGTAATCCAAAGAATTTATATCAGATTCATCCAATATTACATTTATAGATTCAACAATAGCAAAGTTGCATTTATTATAAATCATGTATGCTTTGCTACTTGCCGAATATCCCACAAACACTCCCTCATCTGATTTGGATTCAAAGGTGCTAAGCTTATCTGCAGTGTTTAATATGTAGCACCTGCATCCAAAAACTCTAAAGTGAGAAACTTTAGGAGTGTGGCCATGCCATAGTTCATAAGAAGTTTTATTTAGTATAGGTATAATCATAACTCTGTTGCATACATGGCATGCAGTATTAATGGCCTCAGTCCAAAAAGGCATAGACAAACTATATTCATTTAACATATTTGACGTGCGTTTATATTTCATATATTCGTGCACATTTTCTTCAGTGTTTTCCCGCTATTTCCCGCCGTCTTGTATTCGTTTTCTCGTGTTTTCTTGTTATCTTTCAATTTTCCGTGTTTTTGTATATTTGCAGGAGTTTACCAGCGTAGGGGACATAAAACGAAGAAATCATGAGTCCCCGGAGTAACGGGAGGAGTCACGCGTGATCCAGGGGGTCAAACGACGAAGATAACATCTTTCAGCCTCTCACCCGACCGGTTGGTCACTTCCAAACGATCGAGTGATGCACGTGTGCACCACCCGGACACAAGCTGGAGGGGGCAGAAAGTCAACCGGTCGGTTCAGAGACCGGTTCAGACGTCCCAACTCTCTGGAATTTGATGCTGAATGCCAACCGATCGGGTGACCTTCACCCGATCGGTTCATCTGTAGCCAATTCTCCGAAGCCAAGACACGGAGAGATCAACCGACCAGTTCACCCGACGGCACGAAGATCCAACCGGTCAGCTCAACCCTCAACCGACCGTGCTGTATGGCCGGGTGAAGTCCCATGCTGAGCTACCGAAGAACGAAGAAGGTCACCAGATCGGTTGACTTTTCAACCGATCGGGTGATATCGTATTCTATATATATGACCCCTAGGTTTTCCAGAAACGGGGTTTGTTACTTTTTGTTGTTTTTTCTCTCTCTTGACGGCTGTAATTTTTCTGATATTAGTAAGTCGTATGATCTTTGTTAAACTTTATTATAGTGTTATTTTCATTGCTCTTACTACTTTTCAATCGCCTGATCATGTTTCTAATGGTCTATTTTGATTTAGATTGCTTTTTAGTAAATA
>CM061130.1:54197599-54213878 GCA_030789695.1 Scilla litardierei
GTGCATGCAACTAGGAAAAGGAATCCCAAAACTTACACCATTTGGGGTCCTAAGAACACTAGCCTAAATGATAGGAATGCTTATGTTGATTTCTATTTTAATGATGTCATTAATAATGGTAATTATGTTGGGAAGCGGAAGTCCACTTGGACTTGGCTTCCAATGGGCTAATCCCCTTGGACCCAACAAACATTGGGTACCATGAGCTTATGGTATATTATATATGTAGGAATATGGTGCCCTCGAGGCCATTTATTCATGTGTGAATAGCACAAAATCTTGTTCGAAATAACAGTAAGCTGTTTGGTAATAATTTATCTAAGTTATATTGTAATGTAGTCAACATTAGATATCAAATTAGGTAAAGTCCTTAGACTTTATGCAAGGTCAAACGGGTATCGAGATGAGTATCTCGATCATGGAGAAACGTTTGACCGTCTGTAGCATAAGTCTAAAATGGTTCGTGGTCGTAGATGTTCCGAGACAAGGATATCGAAACATCGGATAGACCATTGTGTCTTAGTCTTCACCGTTTAGCGGTGGCGATGATCTCATGATCGCTTGACTTGGCGAAGTCGAAGACGAGACACAGGTGCTCATTAGAATGAGTTCACTGAACGATCCACTAGAGTTATCATATGGTTATATTGACCAATCTGTCAGTGATAACTCTGAGTGATGATAGGATAGTTGGTCTTTTGACTTGAGGTCATTTTGACGGACCTGTGCGTGAACGGTGCCACTTAGATCAACTGACCTAGCTTCGAGGCAAGGCCTATCGAAAGGTCTTTTGATTGGGTGTCACTTGAAACGTACGAGGCGAGTAATGACCAAGAGAGGATTCGTCTCTCCCGGTCAATGGGAGTTAGTGTCGTAGAGTTAGTTCGGTCTTTAGTAAAAACTCTGTGCAGAGTATGTTGGAAGAAGTCCAACATTTATTGACTAAAGATCGATCGAAACTAACCGGAGTCAAGTTATTGGGGTTGACAGTTTGACCGTACCCCAGACTTGATCTACACGACATATTTAAGATGAAGAGACTATAACTGCGGAATTCATCACGGAAACAGTCAGGTGGTCCCGACAATACTCATGTCAATGAGTTAACCACATAATGATGATTCCTGAAGCAGGGACGGCAACCACTGCTCGTGGTCACTGCCGTATAGGGCTTCGAGCCCAACCTGTTGTAAGGGTCAGGCTGTAGGGTCTCACACAGAGTGCAATGCTTCGTCTAGTAATAGGTAGAAATTAGTTAGGGAGAATAATTACATTTTTGATGCAAGGGTTGAAACAATTGCATTTGATGCAATATGGTAATTTAAGCTTAGATAGGGACTATTTTGCATTTGATGCAAAAGCGATTAAATGTGTATTAAATTGTTTAATACAATATTTAATAAAATAAACGCAAGGAAAAGTTCACGGGTAAGACGGGAATGTCCCGGTCTAGACCCAGGTTCAAACAGCGTCCAAATCGGACACCAAATGCTCAAGTTAGAGCCAAAACAGCCCAAAGGATCAGACCGGGTCAGACCAGGCTAACCCAGACCAGACTAGGTCTGGCCTGGGCGCCTGGCCAGACGTGGCTGAGCCAGGTCGCCAGCCCAGGCGCCTGGGCTCAGGCTCAGGCGCCTGGGCGCCTTGGCCTGCGCCCAGGCGGGCCTGCCTAGGCGCCTGGGCCAAGCCCAGGCGGGCCCGCCCAGGCGCCCTAGGCACCAGGGTGCTGGCCCAGGCGGGCCGCCCAGACGCCCTGGGCGCCTGGGCGCCTGGCCCAGGCCCGGGCCAGGCGCCCAAACTGGGTGCACCAGCCTGGGTGCGCCCAGACCAGGCGTCCAGCCTGGTCTGTGCTCACCCAGTTGGTCTGGTGGGTCCCGCCCGTGCAGAAAATCTGCCCCTAGGGTAAAACAGATTTGACGGCTCAGTTTTTATGAAAAACTAGTCTTGGGCTGATCTTTGGACGATCAATTGGAGGGTCAAACGAACTCCGATTGATGAACGGTTTTTTCCTATGCGTTCACCGTTGAACGCTTGTCGTATTGATAGTTTGTATCAATCCTGAAGCTCAACGGTGAGTGAGTTAAAATTCACGGAAGTTTGCACTTTGTGAAGTGCAAACTAACTTGATTTTAAATTAACTCATTGTTTAGTCACACATCGGATTTTGAGAAAAGGGGAGAGTCCTCCGCTTATATAAATAGGGGTCTCCCCCCTTTCTCAAAACTCGTCCCAAGCTCTAGATCTGAGCGGCTCTCGTAAATGTTGGAGCACGCTCGGATCTAAGCTTAAATTAATATTTTCTCTTCTCCCTAAATTTCTTCCTTACTCCTGCGGGCTCTAGCAAAGCCACAAAGGAGTTCGGATTCTGGATCCGAAATCTTGGCGGAGGTTTCACTCGCGTGAAACTTTCTTCGGCGCATGGTTGGCTTGGCGGCACGGGGATTGATCGCCTCGGGATGCGGAGCGGTTCGAGGAGCGGTTCGGGGAGCGGTTCAAGGAGCGGCTCGGCGTGGGACGGGAGCAGCTCGGAAGACGGCGCGGAACATCTCGCCTGCTCCAGGGTTGAGATTCCAGGTATGTGGTTAAAGTATTTTATTAGCCTTAGTTTAGTTTAATCGTAGTAGGCTAGATCCTTCTTGGGATGGTCAGATCCATCCCAAGTCGGCATAGATCTTGGCATAGGGTCTTGGACCTTAGGGCTGAGTTAAAAATTGTTTTTAACTGTATGTTAATTAGTTAACATAGTTTTTTCTTCCGCTACAAATAATTTTTGTGTCTATGTTCCGTCCGACTTAGGACGGGACTAGAATTTTTTGTGCCCTAAGGGACCGCCAATCCCCAACAGTGGTATCAGAGCCTAGGTTTGCGTAGTCGATCTAGGTACTGCGATTTCATTAAACATATTAATACTTTTAAATTTTTTAAAGTTATTAGATAATTTTAAAAATGTTTTTGAAGTTCAAAATTCTATGTGATAAATTTTTGAACATGAAAATTTTTAAAATAACGTTTTAAAATTTATGTGATAATTTTAAAAACTAATTTTAAATATTTAAAAAGTTTAAATTTATTTTGGATGCCTAAAAATTCTTTATATGATAAATTTTTTTTAAGCATGGAAATTTTAAAATGGTGTTTTTAAATTTATGTGATAAGTTTTAAAATTGATTTTAAGGCTTTAAATTTATGCGATAAAGTTTAAAATATTTTAGATGTTAAAAAAAATTGTATATGATAATTTTTTGAACATGGAAAATTTTTAAAGTAAGGTTTTAAATTTATAAGATATTTTTAAAACTGATTTTAAAAAGGTCTAAAAATAGTTTATGCGATAAACTTAGTTTATTTAATTGTTAAATAGATATACACTTTCATTTTATGTTGCTAAAATTAGTGTAGCTTTATTTTAATGGCTTGTTAATCTTGTCCCTTATTTGATAACACAAGACAACCCTTTTGGTTAGCCATTAAAAATGATTAAAATTTATTACTTGAATTTTAATGACATGCTATGTTTTAATAAATCATTAACAACAATATTAAGACCTAATTCCTGATTAGGGTAGTCCTTTAAATGATTTTTCAATTCTAATTGTTATAATTAATTTTCATTAAAGGACTTCGCTTCTAGCGTTGTTAATAAAATTTATTAAAATCCTAATAATGATTAGGGTAGCACGTGAACCTTATAGTTGATAAGGACTTAATAAAAGTTGTTAAACAAATCCTAAAATTTTGAATTTAAGGATTCAACTAGTTGATAGGATTAATTAGTTGTTGATAAAAGCTGTTTAGTCTATGGCATACATACAAAAATGACAAGCTTCATTCAATGGACCATGATCCAGTCAATGTGCTTGGCTAAGAGTTCTGGGTCAACCCTTGCTAGTCCAAGGGGTAGTGATCCTGGCTTAGTCAATTTCCTGGCTGAGTTCCGCTGGACCGCAATGTCGCGAATCATGATTGTATGACACCCTGGACTATATCTAAGTCAAATACGTTAATGATCTTTTTTCAAGATTAGCCGTAGCCCTCCTTGTTTTAGGGGTTAGCAACTATAGGGCCCGTGTTACAGTTGTTGAGATACACTCAAGCTGTGACATGGCAACCTTGTAGAAACCAACTTCTTAAATACATAAGATGTAGTCTAAGACCTGACCCAAACCGACGTGTCGTGCATACACCGAGCTGAGGGGCAAGTCAGGCTAGACATGAAAACAAGGGTCCGACTAGACTAGACATTGTGATTTGGATGAGCACACTCATGATCACGAATGGCTAGGGGCAAAAACCGATTAAGAGAGTCATATCTGATATGATCGATGAAGAGTCATCTTCCGATCGCAGAGTCAATCAACTTGTTGAGCTACACTCAAGGTTGTTTAGACTCAAGGTGATTGGAACTCTTACCCATTAATTTTGATTCGATTAAATCGTTCGTTATTAAGCTTTAGAACGATCGTAAAAATAGTGGGAGGATATAGATAGATAAAAGCCAATCTACCTATATTTAATATTGAACATATGCTAAAACTAGGGCAAGACTATATTTATCGTAGGAATTAAAATATAATATTTTAATAAGTTAATTGGTCAAACGTTGATTAATTGAATATCAAGTTTAATTCTAATTGATATAATTAAACTATATTCTCATTGACATTAAAATGACCTTCTAAAGAACAGACTTAAGAAATATGATTTCGTTAAGTTCTGGGTCCAACAAATAAATTAAAGCTACATGTCACTCGTCTCTAAATGAGGCAGCTTGAACATATAGGACATTCAAAGTATGTTTCTCCCTACAACTTGTCGAGCTACCCTCAAGGTTGTATGGAAAAACAATTTTGATCCGCAAAGTTCGAGAATTCGATTAAACCGTTTGAGTCGAATACGAGTGCATGAGCAATGCAAGACTATGTATCCCAACCGGATCTTGAGACAAGCAACTTCTTGAGCTACAGTCAAGATAGCAAAGCTCAAGCGTTTGGATACGTAAGTTGCTTGCATAACCATTTATTTATGTTGATATCTAAATGTGATTTAGAAAAGGTAGAAGGCACTTTGGAAAGTCAATTGAGAAAGTAAGTTTAACTTATCATTAGTAGAGGCATAAGTAGGAGGAAATGAAAACCTGACATATTTTGATGTCACATTTCGGAATAAGTTGTTATACAAAAGACGTTTAACACATTTTGACAAATGTCGTCACATTGCTTCTAAAGTAATGTTTTGTGTTAAGTAATTTGTAAATAACTATATATATATTAAATGTTAATATATAAATACACAAGATAGTAGCAAACTTATATGGTAAAATTAGACTAGGCCGTATCAAGAGATTAAGCTTCACAAGTCACATAAAAAGGGGTCTGACCTCTCGTATTATGAAGTCTACGGACACTTGTGAGTCTTAGCCTCTTATATACAATGGCCGAAACCCATCTGTGAGACAGTGGGAGAATGAGTTGTCGAACTCAGTCTAGTACATACTGATGTACCCGAGTCTAGATTAACCAAAATAAGTTATTCGTATATTTTATTAAGACACGTGTTCTTGATGAAACACAAGTCTGATAAAATAAAGAACGAAATGTCTAAAGTATTTAAACTGATTCGATTAGATCGAATGGTCAAATACTTAGCTAAATAAAATCTTGTGTAATTAAAAGAAAATGTGATTTTCTCTCAGATCAAGTCTGTTAACACATCGGTGTGTTAAAAGGTATGAATCACACTTAATTAGATTTAGTGTGATCCATTGTAAGTGACTCTGAGTTAAGTCCTCCCTCTGGGTTAAGTCCCAGATAGTAATGCCTAGGTTTTGATAAAGTTCTATGAGAACATTATCAATAATATATTCAATAAATCAATCGTAAGGAAGTTGTATTATAACTCGAATCTTGTGAGACGGATTGTCGAGTTAGACATCATAACTGATGATGACTTAGTCAACTTCTAGGATGAAATTCGGAGTAGTAACTCCGATTTAAAACTTGATGCAGGTCCGTGTGCGTAAATAAATTTGAGAATTTAGTTTACGTGCCCAAGGAAAATGTTTCCTCACTTTCTGCAAGTAAATCTTTAAGTTGAAAGATTGGTGCAGAAAAGAAAATAGTGAATTACAATAATGTTGGACGTGAACGGTTTTCATCCTAATTTCTTTAAAACGGATTATGATGAAACCGGTTTCGCCAACAGATGTGTACAGATCTACTCGGACCAAAGCCGATGTAAAACGCTTAAGTTGACCATGAAAATTTGCGCATTCACTTATTAGTTCGTTTTTCTAAATATGATTTAGACGAACCAACTTATATGAATTAGCCAGATAGTTTTCAAGGTCAGTGGGAGCGTGTAAATTACATGCGAGACATCAAAGAGATGGAACATACATTTTGACAAAGTAATCAAAAGGTTTGATACTTTATCAAGAATAGATATGAGCCATTTAAAATGACCATTAACAAATTTAAATGATTATCGTAAGGTACGATAAACTGGATAAGATCCAAGTAAAATAAAATACTATGGATTCCGACAGACCAAATGAATTATTTGAATGAGATTCAAATGGTTGGTCTAACATAAACATAGAAACCCCTTAAGTCTATAGTGTAGACGGTTTTAGCAGATCCACTCACGAAGGCTCTACCACATGAAGTCGGGAAAACTTATGTGTAAAAACGGTATAAGATACCGTGATAAATGGGCCTGAGTGCAAGTGGGAGATGTAGGAATATGGTGCCCTCGAGGCCATTTATTCCTGTGTGAATAGCACAAACATCTTGTTCGAAATAACAGTAAGCTGTTTGGTAATAATTTATCTAAGTTATATTGTAATGTAGTCAACATTAGATATTAACTTAGGTAAAGTCCTGAGACTTTATGCAAGGTCAAACGGGTATCGAGATGAGTATCTCGATCATGGAGAAACGTTTGACCGTCTGTAGCATAAGTCTAAAATGGTTCGTGGTCGTAGATGTTCCGAGACAAGGATATTCTCACGACCCGCTTCCCTAAAATGGAGTCGAGACGTGAGAAGGTCCGCACGAGAGTGGAGCTGTGAAACCCCAAACCCGATAAGCGTCAAAGATACATAAGCAGGTCCCTGTAACCACAACGGAACGACAATAATAATAAAAGGAGATACTGAAATAAAATCTCCCATCTCATAAAATGTCCAACAAGAAAAATAAGTCCAACATGCAGAAAAGCCACCAGGCTAAAAGAAAAGAGTCTAAGGCCCAGAACAAGGCCAACAAAAGAAACGACATAACAAAGTATGGGTGCTACGCACCGATAACAAAACAACTGTTCTAACAAAAGTAAAACACAACAGAGACACTAGGACTGGTCCCCAGTGTCCACGTACTCCCCGTCAAACACAAGCTCGGGCTCGGCGTCAGCAAACACCTCGTCCTCAACAAGGTACTCAGGCTCGGGATCTAACATGTGTCACCCAAAAGAGTCAAGGGGCACATGTCAGCAAGTCTAAAAGACTTGGGCATGGAAACTGAAGTAAGGCAACTAGCAACCTAGCAGTTTAGTATGCATGACATGGCAGTTATAACATGAGTGCACAATCAAGACATGGCAAGACAATTTGTACAAGAGAACAATCATCGGGACAAGACAAGACAAGACAAGAGAAGAGTAGCCACGCTACTATCAATCTCAATCAATTCACTATTCACGTTGTTTTGTAGATGTTTACGCCTTACAGCTGAATGGTTTCACATTCGCTGATTGGCCGCTTAACATCTACCCCAAAACCCAGATTTTACGCCTTACCACTGCAGTTGCTGATCGGGCAGACTCCCAGTTGATTGGTCGCTTAACTCTTACCCCCAATACCCACACGTAATGGAGCCAGGGTCCCCGCACAATGAACTTAGCTAGTGAGCCTGGGGTTGCCCCGCACATGAGCTCGCATTATTAAACATTTGGCGTAGGGGTGCACCTAGCCGGAAACACGCAATTCGGGCATTGGCTATCAACCAACACATGGCCCGCTTCTGGAACACGAGCCAGGAACACAAGCATTTGTAGCAAAGCTACGCAATCACAGAAACACTTAAGAATGCAATGACATGACAATTAATTTGCGTACCGTTAATGGAAAGTAAACATGACATGGTGATTGTGCAACATGCTAAATGTCGGAACTAGCTTCGTTGTCAAGCTAGTTCCCCAATTTGCGCCTAGGCGAGTATCATTTCGTCGCCTAGCCTCTTTTACGCCTACAACAAGCAAATGTCCTAAAACATGGCCTAAACCCTAAGTGGCAAGTTTCACTTGCCTAGCACCGGGGATGACGACCACTTCGTCACACGGGTGCCAATCTACGAGAAAATCGCTGTTATGGGGAAACAAACAACAACATCATGAAATTTTATTAGGGTTTCATAAAAATATAAATAGGTTATGAAAACAACGGTAGATCGATTTCTTACCGAGAGAAGGCGGAAGAAACACTCCGGGGAACCCTAGGATCAGATCTGGAAAAGATTGGAGAAGTTTGGGGAAACTAGGGTTTTGGGGGATTTGGGGATTTTGATGGGTTTGGTGAGATTTTGGGGAAGATGAGAGGTAGATAGAGTGGATGGATGGTTTGGATGATGGATTTAGGGCTTGGAATGAAGGATTGAAGCTTGGAGGAAGATGGGGGCTCAAGGGGGAAGATTTTAGGGTTTTGGGTCGTGTTGGGGAAGATGAAATCGTTTGGGTTGGGTATAAATAGGTTGGGCTGGCGGCTGCCCAGAAATTAGGGTTTCAACACTGGTTAGTCGGTCAAAGAGCAACCACTGACCGACTAGTTTGGTAACTAGTCGGTCGGTCGACCAACGCAGACCGACTAAGTGCAAACAGTAACTTCTGAACGAAAATAGGATTTTAGAGTTAGTCGGTCCATGAACAAATACTGACCGACTAGTTTAGCATCTAGTCGGTCGATGAACGTTCTTAGAAAGACTAAGAGTAAACAGTAACTCAACTAAAATTAGGATGATGTGTTAGTCGGTTAAAGAAGCATTGCTGACCGACTAGTTTGCAACCTAGTCGGTCAACCAACGTTCTTAGACCGGCTAATGATAAACAGTAACTCCTGAGAAATTTAGAAAGCCAACTAGTCGGTCCAAGAAGGATTGCCGACCGATTGGATCGTCATCTAGTCGATCGGTGCCCCTTCTTATACCGGCTAATGAGCACAAAAAGTTCCGATACGGAGCGCGGGGCCCCGGGATCGATTCCTAAGACTCCT
Organism: Scilla litardierei; assembly: GCA_030789695.1. Taxonomy (NCBI): domain Eukaryota; kingdom Viridiplantae; phylum Streptophyta; class Magnoliopsida; order Asparagales; family Asparagaceae; genus Scilla; species Scilla litardierei. The sequence goes on from CM061130.1 coordinate 54,206,862, forward strand.
AGGCTTGATCTAATAGTAAGATACGACCGTTATGAAGTCCGTCACGGATGACATACTTCGAAATCGACAATCCTAAGGAAGAAACGAGAAAATACGACGAATCGATCGAAAATGAAAGCTACGGAGACGAAAACCACACAAGAGGAGAAAATCCACCAAAACATATATTATATTATATTAAATCCAGATACATGAAAAGCAGTCGTTACAGATATCGAAACATCGGATAGACCATTGTGTCTTAGTCTTCACCGTTTAGCGGTGGCGATGATCTCATGATCGCTTGACTTGGTGAAGTCGAAGACGAGACACAGGTGCTCATTAGAATGAGTTCACTGAACTATCCACTAGAGTTATCATATGGTTATATTGACCATTCTATCAGTGATAACTCTGAGTGATGATAGGATAGTTGGTCTTTTGACTTGAGGTCATTTTGACGGACCTGTGCGTGAACGGTGCCACTTAGATCAACTGACCTAGCTTCGAGGCAAGGCCTGTCGAAAGGTCTTTTGATTGGGTGTCACTTGAAACGTACGAGGCGAGTAATGACCAAGAGAAGATTCGTCTCTCCCGGTCAATGGGAGTTAGTGTCGTAGAGTTAGTTCGGTCTTTAGTAAAAACTCTGCACAGAGTATGTTGGAAGAAGTCCAACATTTATTGACTAAAGATCGATCGAAACTAACCGGAGTCAAGTTATTGGGGTTGACAGTTTGACCGTACCCCAGACTTGATCTACACGACATATTTAAGATGAAGAGACTATAACTGCGGAATTCATCACGGAAACAGTCAGGTGGTCCCGACAATACTCATGTCAATGAGTTAACCACATAATGATGATTCCTGAAGCAGGGACGGCAACCACTGCTCGTGGTCACTGCCGTATAGGGCTTCGAGCCCAACCTGTTGTAAGGGTCAGGCTGTAGGGTCTCACACAGAGTGCAACGCTTCGTCTAGTAATAGGTAGAAATTAGTTAGGGAGAATAATTGCATTTTTGATGCAAGGGTTGAAACAATTGCATTTGATGCAATATGGTAATTTAAGCTTAGATAGGGACTATTTTGCATTTGATGCAAAAGCGATTAAATGTGTATTAAATTGTTTAATACAATATTTAATAAAATAAACGCAAGGAAAAGTTCACGGGTAAGACGGGAATGTCCCGGTTTAGACCCAGGTTCGAACGGCGTCCAAATCGGACACCAAATGCTCAAGTTAGAGCCAAAACAGCCCAAAGGATCAGACCGGGTCAGACCAGGCTAACCCAGACCAGACTAGGTCTGGCCTGGGCGCCTGGCCAGACCTGGCTGAGCCAGGTCGCCAGCCCAGGCGCCTGGGCTCAGGCCCAGGCGGGCCCGCCGAGGCGCCATGGGCGCCTGGGCGCTGGCCCAGGCGCCTGGGCCAGGCCCAGGCGCTGGGCGCCTGGGCCATTCCCAGGCGGGCCCGCCCAGGTGCCCTGGGCGCCTGGGCGCTGGCCCAGGCGGGCCGCCCAGGCACCCTGGGTGCCTGGCCCTGGCCCGGGCCAGGCGCCCTGGCCTGGGCCAGGCGCCCAGACTGGGTGCACCAGCCTGGGTGCGCCCAGACCAGGCGTCCAGCCTGGTCTGGGCTCACCCAGTTTGTCTGGTGGGTCCCGCCTGTGCAGAAAATCTGCCCCTAGGGCAAAACAGATTTGACGGCTCAGATTTTATGAAAAACTAGTCTTGGGCTGATCTTTGGACGATCAATTGGAGGGTCAAACGAACTCCGATTGACGAACGGTTTTTTCCTATGCGTTCACCGTTGAACGCTTGTCGTATTGATAGGTTGTATCAATCCTGAAGCTCAACATTGAGTGAGTTAAAATTCACGGAAGTTTGCACTTTGTGAAGTGCAAACTAACTTGATTTTAAATTAACTCATTGTTTAGTCACACATCGGATTTTGAGAAAAGGGGAGAGTCCGCCGCCTATATAAATAGGGGTCTCCCCCCTTTCTCAAAACTCGTCCCAAGCTCTAGATCTGAGCGGCTCTCGTAAATGTTGGAGCACGCTCGGATCTAAGCTTAAATTAATATTTTATCTTCTCCCTAAATTTCTTCCTTACTCCTGCGGGCTCTAGCAAAGCCACAAAGGAGTTCGGATTCTGGATCCGAAATCTTGGCGGAGGTTTCACTCGCGTGAAACTTTCTTCGGCGTGTGGTTGGCTTGGCAGCACGGGGATTGATCGCCTCGGGATGCGGAGCGGTTCGAGGAGCGGTTCGGGGAGCGGTTCAAGGAGCGGCTCGGCGTGGGACGGGAGCAGCTCGGAAGATGGCGCGGAACATCTCGCCTGCTCCAGGGTTGAGATTCTGGGTATGTGGTTAAAGTATTTTTGTAACGACTGCTTTTCATGTATCTGGATTTTATATATTATAATATATGTTTTGGTGGATTTTCTCCTCATGTGTGGTTTTCGTCTCCGTAGTTTTCATTTTCGATCGATTCGTCGTATTTTCGCGCTTCTTTCTTAGGATTGTCGATTTCGAAGTATGTCGCTCGTGACGGACTTCATAACGGTCGTATCTAACTATTAGATCAAGCCTAGGAGTCTTAGGAATCGATCCCGGGGCCCCGCGCTCCGTATCGGTACTTTCTGTGCTCATTAGCCGGTGTAAGAAGGGCCACCGACCGACTAGATGACGATCCAGTCGGTCGGCAATCCTTCTTGGACCGACTAGTTAGCTTTCTAAATTTCTCAGGAGTTACTGTTTATCGTTAGTCGGTCTAAGAACGTTGGTTGACCGACTAGGTTGCAAACTAGTCGGTCAGCAATGCTTCTTGAACCGACTAACTCATCAAATTATTTTTGAATCAGTTACTGTTCACTATTAGTCGGTCTAAGAACGTTCATCGACCGACTAGATTCTAAACTAGTCGGTCAGTACTTGTTCATGGACCGACTAACTCTAGAATCCTATTTTCGTTCAGGAGTTACTGTTTGCACTTAGTCGGTCTGCGTTGGTCGACCGACCGACTAGTTGCCAAACTAGTCGGTCAGTGGTTGCTCTTTGACCGACTAACCAGTGTTAAAACCCTAATTTCTGGGCAGCTGCCAGCCCAACCTATTTAAACCCAACCCATTCGACTTCTTCTTCTCCAACACGACCCAAAACCCTAAAAACTTCCCCCTTCAGCCCCCATCTTCCTCCAAGCTCCATTTCTCCATTCCAAGCCCTAGAATCATCATCCAATCCATCCATTCACTCCATCTACCCCTCATCTTCCCCAAATCTCCATCAAAACCCATCAAAATCCCCAAATCCCCCAAAACCCTAGTTTCCCCAAACTTCTCCATTCGCTTCCAGATCTGAACCTAGGGTTCCCCGGAGTGTTTCTTCCATCTCCTCTCGGTAAGAAATCGATCTACCGTTGTTTTCTCAACCTATTTATATTTTTATAAAAGCCCTAATTAATTTCATGTGTTTGATGTTTGTTTCCCCCTTAACAGCGATTTCCCCCGTAGATAGCATCCGTGTGACGAAGTAGTCGCCATCCCCGGTGCTAGGCAAGTGAAACTTGCCACTTAGGGTTTAGGCCATGTTTTAGGCCATTTGCTTGTTGTAGGCGTAAAAGAGGCTAGGCGACGAAATGATACTCGCCTAGGCGCAAATTGGGGAACTAGCTTGACAACGAAGCTAGTTCCGACATTTAGCATGTTGCACAATTACCATGTCATGTTTACCTTCCATTAACGGTACGCAATTTAATTGCCATGTCATTGCATTTTGCCGGTCACGTTTAATTTAAATTAACGGTACGCAAATATCTGTTCATGTCTTTGCATAGTGATTATTCATCGTGATTGCGTAGCGCACGCTACAATATTATATTCCAGGCTCGTGTTCCAGAAGCGAGCTTAGTGAGTTGGAAACCCCAACGCTCGACACATATGGGTGGGGTAAGAGATAAGCGGCCTGAGCCCCGAGTTGGCCTGATCCGCCACTCCGGCCAGCAGGTGGACTCTCTAGTGCACAAGTGATTAATAGTGATAGAGATAAGCGGCCTGAGCCACGAGCTGGCCAGCAGGTGGACTCTCTATGCACTAAGTGTTTACCAGTGACAAGTGATTAATAGTGGTAGAGATAAGCGGCCTGAGCCACGAGCTGGCCAGCAGGTGGACTCTCTATGCACTAAGTGATAAGTGATAAGTGATAAGTGATAAATGATAAGTGATTAGTGATTTGGTAGCTTTTGCTACATTGTGCATGCTTGCCTCTCTTTTTAAACTGTTGCATCATGCTTGACTGCCATGTCATTACTTAATACTATAACTGCTAGGTTGCTAGATGCCTCACTTTCAGTTTCCTTGCCCAAGTCTTTTAGACTTGCTGACATGTGCCCCCTTTACTCTTTTGGGTGACACATGTTAGATCCTGAGCCCGAGTACCTCGTTGAGGACGAGGTGTTTGTTGACGCCGAGCCCGAGCTTGTGTTTGACGGGGAGTACGTGGACACTGGGGACCAGTCCTAGTGTCTTCGTTGTGTTTTACTTTTTGACAGTCGTTTTGTTATCGGTGCGTAGCACCCATACTTGTTGTTGTTGTTGCTTTTTGTTGGCCTTGTTCTGGGCCTTTAGACTCTTTTCTTTTTAGCCTGGTGGCTTTTCTGGATGTTGGACTTATGTTGGTGTTGGACAATATTTGAGATGTGAGATTTTATTTCAGTCTCTCCTTGTGTTATTATTGTTATTCTGTTGTGGTTACAGGGACCTGTTTATGTATTGTGGACGCTTATCGGGTTTGGGGCTTCACAGCTCCACTCTCGTGCGGACCTTTTCACGTCTCGCCTCCATTTTAGGGAAGCGGGTCGTGACAGGTTTTAGTGGTGGCCCATGCAGGTCTCCTTCTGTAACTGCGATTTTTGGGATAGCGATAATAACATTAGAATGTCCAATAAACTAAGTTCGACGTTCGAGTCATAAGCTATGAGTCTAATCTGATTTGTTTTCCGTGTCACTAGATGGCAGGAAGACGTTTCACCCGCGATGGTGGTAGTGGTGCGCTCCCTCATGATGAGGAGCCTGAGCGGGAACCCACCAGCGGTGAGATGATGCGGATGATGCTGCAGATGATGCAAGTGCAGCAGGGCGTGCTTCTCCAAGTCCAGAATGCTCCACCTGCTCGAGCTGCCCGGGCTCTTCCGGATGTTCCTCGCTCTGAGCCAGGAGCGAAGCAATTTCGGGAGCTGGGTCCCGCATATTTTGATGGTTCTGAGGGTCCTCTGGCTGCTGATGAGTGGATTCAGAACGTCGAGGACAATCTGAAGATGGCCAAGATCACCCCGGCTGGATGGGTTGATTTGGCGAAGAGGCAGCTGAAGGATAACGCCAGGAATTGGTGGGATGCAGAGGAGAAGATGTTGGTGGAGCCGATTGCTTGGGCTACCTTCAAGGCCAGATTTGAGGGTGAGTTCTTCCCGAAGGCTGCCAAGGAGGAGATGCTTCAGCGTTTTATCGATTTGAAGCAAGGAAACTCGACGGTGGACATGTATCACCAAGAGTTCATGAGGCTGAGTCGGTTTGCACCAAAGATGGTGCAGGACGCTGAGGAGAGAGCTCAGAGGTTCCTGCAGGGGCTTGCTTCGGAGCTCCAGAGTTTTGTGACCTCCTCTGACCGGGAATCTTATCAGAAGGTTCTAGTAGCTGCCAAGAGGCAGGAGCTGCTCGTGAACCAGAGGAGAGGGTCTGTGGTTGGTGCTGGGAAGAGGCCTATGGAACAGGCGAGAGCTGTGGTTAGGCCTGGATTCAGGCCGAACCAGCATGTTCAGTTTAAGAGGCCAGTAGGGCCTGCTCGGAGGACTTGCCATTTTTGTGGCAAGGAGGGCCATGTCAAGGAATCGTGTAGGAGGTTCTTGGGGCAATGTATCGCCTGCGGAGATCCCGCCCATGCTCTCAGGGAGTGCCCGAGGTTGAAGCAGCCTTGGAAGGCACCTATTGCTGTCCAGCTGTTGCAGCAGCGAGCGTCTGTTCCTGCTGGACGTGGAGCAGCTCTTGTTCCGCAGAGGCAGGCTTTTCAGCAGGCTGCTCCGCCGAGGAGGCAGGCTTTTCTGATGACCGCTGCGGAGAGCGAGGCTGTGGATGAGGTTATCGCATGTAATCCTCATTCTAGCTATTACTTTCCTATCTGGTCTTGATTGCTAGATTATGTTGTTTGCTTGAACTTGCTTGTTTGCTAGACTAGGGTTTGATTGTTAATTGCTTGATTAGGTGTGATTTTGGTGTGCACACTTCCTGCACGAGTCCTCTTTGACTCTGGTGCATCGATGTGTATTATTTCTCGGAGCTTCGTGGAGAGGCATTCCTTGTCGACGTCCCCTCTCCCCAAGAGTTGGAATATCGTTACAGGGAATGGTGTGGTCTCGGTGCATCGTGGTTGCAATTCTTGCTCGTTGGTGGTCTGTGGACATGAGCTTTTTGCTGATTTCATTGTCCACGACATCATCAACTATAATGCATTTCTTGGGATGGACTGGCTTGCGAGCTTCTATGCTACGATCGACTGTCGGAGGAAGAAGGTGGTGTTCGAGATTCCCGGACATCCAGTATTTGAGTTCAGTCGTGGTAGCAGTTCGCTTGGTCCTGTCAGATTTCGGGCCAGGCCGGTGGAGGCTGTGGCTATGCAGATGGAGCTGGAGTGGCCAGCTGTGGTGCGAGATTTTGGCGACGTCTTCCCCGAGGAGATGTCTGGTTTGCCGCCTGATCGAGCTCTGGAATTTTCTATCGACCTCGTTCCAGGTGCGCAGCCGATTTCGAAGGCGCCGTATCGTATGGCACCTGCAGAGTTGGAAGAGTTGCGGAAGCAGTTGGATGAGCTTTTGCAGATGGGTTATATTAATCCTAGCGTGTCTCCGTGGGGAGCACCGGTGTTGTTGGTTAAGAAGAAGGATGGTTCGCGTCGCATGTGCGTGGACTATCGGGAGTTGAATGCGGTGACCATTAAGAATAAATACCCGTTGCCTCGCATCGATGATATTTTCGATCAGCTTGGAGGTTCGAGG